>JAZGTK010000219.1:0-82891 GCA_036877625.1 Ambastaia sidthimunki
ACAGCAAATTAAATCTTAAATATTATTTAATATCTTTTATATTATTAAATAATAGAGTTAATATCTTTTTCTGTCTGTTAACTATTACAGTTTTCCCTCATAAACATATGGAAAACTTGTAAACAGTACACGTATTCAGCTCTGAACATTGTCCCTTTAAGACTCGTTGAGAGTGAAAAGAGGCGGCGTCGTTTCACACTCAGGGTGGGAATTGTGGGCGGAGCTAACGCGAAATGACTGACAGCTGGCTCCTGGGCACGTCCAAAATCGTGGCGCTCGAGAATTCCAAAACAGCCAGTAAGATTTGGAATTCGGCCGTCCATCATTCTCAGAGAACCAATCAGAAAGCAACATGGGGGAATCTCGATCACATCTGATGTATCCAACGTGGGACGATAGAAGGTTCGGATAAAAAGAAAGTAAAGTCCGGGCGGGGGGAAAAACAAGAGGTGGAAACGATCAGAAGTGTGAGGTGAATCTGTGAATGATCGGATCGCGGGACTTTTCGGACTCTGCAAAGAGATCTGGATAAAAGCTTCCCAATTCCTTCAACAGCGCACGGGAAGATCGATCGAGAGCCGCAAACTTCACAACAGCCGGTTTATTGGAATTGATTTCGCATTGCGTTTCTGTGACTCATTATATTTTACTTACACGATCCAAACGAATCAAACCCGAGTTCGGAATCTTGATATCAAATGTGTAAAGAAACAAGAACGAGTTTTTTTCCTGGGAAAAGTTTGTGTTAAGCACCGATGATGTCGGACTTTCTTTTAAAGCGTACACATGGAGTTCATAACCACGTTTTTCTGTGTTTTTACCATTTATTATCCCGAAACACTTGGGCGCATACATTACAAGAACTCAAGAAACACCGCTGACGATTTAAACTACTCAAACTACATTTGATCCTGCGGATCTCTTGCCAAAACAAAGCGCCTATCTCTCACCCAGACCCTCTTTTCAACCATTTAAGGACAACTGCTCGTCACTTGCATTTAGTTTTGGCTTCTGGACAACTTTCTTGTATTGCTTTGTCGTGATTCACCTTTGATTTACTTACGTGTAGTAGCGGCGGAGTTTTTTTTACTGTGAACTGTTTTGAAGTCCAGGACTCATGCATCGACCAGAAACAATGCAATATAATGTGATCTTACAGTTGCCTAAACAAACTACTTAATGAACGCGAATAACTTAAACTCTACAAAACGCAATAACCTCAATCGGTCCGTTTGTGGTTGAAAGAAATCGGTCGTTAAGCGCTGAGACAACTGGATACAAAATGGCGGCGTGGCTGGGAGAGATGGGATCGCTTTCATATTATGTGTTTTATTGGATTTTAACGCTGGAACTGTTAATCTGTTACGGATTGAGTTCGGACGCACCGTGTCCCCTAAACTGTACGTGTACTGTAGACACGACCGACTGTAGTCACTTGGACATCAGCGATGTCCCTCAAGACTTGCCAAAGAGGACTGTGCATCTGTAAGTAAAGTAAAACAGTCCTGTCTGAAACAAATAAATAACGTTAAACTAACCCAATAGCTGGTAAAGTACTAATAACGCTTTTAACTTTTATTTTAGGTCATGCATGACAAAAAGCGTGTCACAGATCCCATATAACGTGTCCAGTTTCATGTGTTCTCTCACTTTTAAATACTGACACATCTATTACTACAAACATATTTTATGCATTAAACTGTTACGCATTGGTATTGCGTACTACATTGAAAACTAATATGGCCTGCTTGGTTATGAAGTGTTACTGTCATAAGTTTTGAAACTCTGACAGACAGTTTTGGGAGGCCTGCTGATATGATATGAGTCAAAGTAATGAATCAACAGTCATAAATAAACAGTTGTGGAAATTCTGGAAAGTAATCTGGCCCTTAAAATCACATCACCTATTAGGCTATATATTTCTGTGGCCTCTCTTATCCTGTGTAATTAAATACAGTAAGCATGAAGTTTGTAATCTTTCAATATCTGTTTATGGCTGTGTCAAGAGAGTTTATTTTTATAGGCCTATCTACTTTTTCTCACTTCTCAATATCTTTTACAGGTGTCTACTTGTTATATGTTCTCCAATTACTTACAAACAAATGTGATTTTAATAGGATTGTCGTTTAGTACTCATTCTTTTATAGATTGTATTAAAATGTTTTTTAATCAGTACTCTACGCTTTAAAAGATTGCAGTAATAGATCTGCTTATAAAAAAACAGGCAGTGGTTATTTTACTGTTATCTTACATTGTATGAACTCTCAGATAAATCTCAATTTTTTTTTTAACTGTACTTCAAAACTTTGTGTAGAAAAACAAGTAAAATTTTTATTTCCTTTTTCCCTCAGCATTTTTCGTTAAACCATTATTTAGGAGAAACACTAGTTTCTCCTTAACTTTATTAAAAGTTTAGTGTAATGTTTCTCTACAGCTTAGGCAAGGTCACTAACATGTTATCTGCTTGTATACTCTTTAGTTACCGAGATCACAATCATATCATTTTCAAAGGGAGTGATGTATTATCTTTAACACCTCTACTGCGTGTTTCATCACTACTGAAGATACCTGTCTTGTCTGTTGATTTCACAAAGGCCTTGCTATTCTTGCCAAAGCAAGATTTTAAAGATCTTATCATAAACAAGTTTTAACACGGAAGCAGTAACTAAAGTCATGAGTTATGTTTTGCAATTTGTCAAAATTTAACACCTGGTGAGTTTGTTGGGACTTACTTTAAAAAATATGATATTGATACAAATAAAACTTTAAAAAGATTATTAGTAGTAGCAAAGTGTAGTTGGCATATTGTTTTGCTGGTAAATAATCATTCTTTGTTTGATAGGGCAGTGAAACATTCATTACACATGATATCAGGATTTAGACAGGGGTGATGGTTCAGGTAGCTTTGTTGATGTTCTGCCTCAAGGACTGTCTAACCTAGTGCTGAGTAATTTGACCTGGTCTGGCTGAGTGCTGTAGTTTGTGGCCCGTATGTTCTTAAAATGAATAAAGCTTGTTCAGATTTTGCATGAAAGGTTTTCTCTTTTTCTACTGTATGGAGGTATTATTTGAATGACAAGTTACATGAATTGGAGACAAACAATGTTAAAAGTTGTCCACAACCTGTTTTACTTCTGTATTGTGACATTTCAAAATGGAAAAACTGTATTCGTCAAAAAGAAATGTTGAATTTATTTTCGCTGGGATATGATTGGATCACAACAGTTGTTATTTGACAGGTGGTTGGAGGAGAGGTTGAAAAATAAGAGTTCTTGGTGACATCAGCCAAAAATGTAATTTCAAAGGTGGAAGCTGTTACTTTTTTAATATAAAAAATGAGGGAAAAAGTGTGTATCAAGATTAAGGTAAATTTAGATTTATTGTTGAACAATTTTTTTGTTTTTTGTCAAACTAAGTGCCCACAACTATAAGGGGTCCCTTGACCATGTTTGTAATTTATTAGGCACAAAATGTATTAACAAGTGCTGGTGGATTATTAATTTATACGCCTCACTAAACAGCTAGTAAATTGGTAAACCTGTATTTGAAATATTTTGGTGTGGTAGCAGAAGTAGTACCAGTAGCTGCGAAACGCTATGGTAGAACAACAGTGCTTTTGTAATGGGTCACAACAGAAGGCAAATTTTGTATGTTTATCTTAAGGCAACAATACTTAATATATTCTCATAAATCCTTACACTAGTCCCTATTGAATATAACTCTATTCGTGTTCAGTGTCTTTTGTACACCTCTCTGACAGTTATAAGGATATACCTGCATGGACGAGAAAACTTGAGTCCCTTAAAAAACAGTTAACACAGACATTTTAAAGTCCCTGACCAGGCTGTCTTCTTGATAGGTCCAACAGAAGCTTAATTCTAAGGTTAGAGGATAGAACTATTTCTCTAGGTGCCCGTCTGCAATATATCAATCAAGAGGACAAAAAAGGTTTAGTTGGAAAAACCCTGTGGACATGGCCTGAGGATAAAATCAAGCCTTAATACCTTCCAGTTGTCCAAATAGTTTCTCAGCTCTGCCAATTTTTTCTTTCTTGTTTTTTAATGGCTCCCCTGTGGCTCGAAGAGACCTTGATGCAGATGGTAGGAAGCTGCAAGGTGTTGGCATCACCAGCCTGCACATGTGTGGATTTAGGTTTAGATATGGACTTGGAGAACTCCATTAAGATAAAGAAACTGAGAGGTTTGTAGATTGTGGTTGATAGGGTTACACGAGAAGAGAATGTGTTGGGTTAACCTGAGAGCAGAGAAGACGCTGAAACTAATTGACGACTGTCTGAATAATCATGCTGGCTTTGCGATTTCATGACAAAGTTGTCTGAATTCTCCACCTATGAATTTAAAAAAAAAATAATGTCAGCTGCAAAAATCCTCAGAATCCTTTTTGAATTAAATATCAATGATTGCCTTTGAAAAATTTCTGCACCTGATCCATCTGAAGTAATGGGAACAACCAAAAAAGTGAAGTCATTTTGGTTTTGATTATGGACATTATTCAGACAAATATTCCTATTCTTGGCTTCATGGATTCACCAGTGCTGACCCTTTAAGTCAGGATTAATTATGTTTTGGATTAAATGGATATTTGATTTTGTCTATTTAGTTAGTGTACTGTGAAATGTATTTTTGACAGGTCAATTTTTAAAAGCAAGATGATGGAAACAGTTTGGCTCACAATAATGTAACATATAAGTCTTATTCCTCAAAGTAAACTGCAGGCTCCTGACCCTTTGGTGGCCCCCCTGATTGTTTTGAAAGCCGAGGGGGTAGTGGTTGGTTTGTATGTGCAATCTGGTTTGCCACATGTGCGATTGTGGTTTTGGTCCCCGCTTTAGGGTTGGTAAACAGCCCACCAGATTTTTCTCACCACCATGAAGTGTGTTTTATTGTGCTTTTTAGGCGTGTGTCTGTGGGCTTCTCTTTTTTCATGGCTCTTGTCACCTGTTGTTGAATGTTGGAACCTGAATGTTAAGGGTGTGGTTTGTCTTTAGCCCTGCCAAAAAGTTAGTTCAATGTCACGGTCCATAGCTTTCCATTGTTTATTCTTTCAGTGCGTGGAAACAGTCACCAATGTGTCATCAGCAGTCTGACTGGTTTTAATGGTTGTTAATTTCATTATCTGAGCGGCATGCCTCGTTAATCCCTTTGTTTTAGACCTGGGTTGTGTTCAAATACAGCAACTAGGAAAAACAAATCACATTTGTGTTTTGTGACAGAAAACGCATGAGATATGTAAAACCAGAACTGCTTTGCTCCAGGTGTGTGCAGTAGCCTGGAGCAGAGTTTGCTTGCGTTATCGCATTGTGAGTTAAAGGAGTGCCTAGCCGTGTTTGGCTTGGCCTGCATGGCACAGAGGTTAATGGCACCTTCCCTTAGCACTGAGTTTCCATGCATTCAAGGGCACTTATTTGGCAGGAGACTTTATATCCATTAAAGCAACTTTCGTTTTTAAGTTTTATCTTTCAGAACACATTACCTAAAAATAAACATTCTGTTATAGTTTATATGAAATTCTTTTTCCTGTTTAAAAACAAAGTTGTACAGGTTTGCAGCGACATGAGGGCGAGTAAATGATGACAGAGTTTTTGTTTTATCCGTGAGCTTATTCAGTGAACCGAGTGGGTGTGGCATGCGGTTTTGTCTGTTAATGTAACTATTTAAATAAAACACAAAACTAGTGGTACAAGGCTTTAGTGGAGGGCTGACAACAAGCAAATGTCTTTTAAAACACTGGTATAATTTTAATTTAGACTAATTTAGATAAACGTTATCTCCTTTAGGAGATTGGCAGCCACACTACAACTGGAGTTGAAATTCTGACAGGATTAAACAAATATTCCAGATTGTGTTTTTGTTGAGACACATTTGAGCACCTCCTCCTCTCTCCTTCTTTGTTTAAGTGTCTACAAGTGATGGATGACTCATCTGTGAATTCTGTACATCTGGTAAGAGTTTGGAAATCTGGAAAAGACATAAAAAGAGAAAGGGGAGGGGTGAGAGAATTCGAGAGAAACAGGCCTTATAGAACACCCCCAGCACATTTGGTCCGGAGACCAAAATCACAATGCAACATTCTTACCATTACTGACGTGCTACCCCTATAACCCCACACTGCACACATTTTCAGTAGTTTTGTGTAGGTATGTATATGCTATATGCCTATAGATTTGTGTACATTGGCCTGTATATTGGATGTATACGTTTATATATGTGTATGCCTACATATATGCCCAACCATTTATTAAAATGAATGGCAAAATGTGGTTCAGTCTACCTGAAATTACTACTTGTGTATGTATTGCTACAACACATAGTCCTTTGTATAGAGTAGTATGCTACATCCAGTCATATTTGATTGAATCCCATAACCCTGTTTATGAATTCTGCAGGCGCATGCATGCGGTTTGACCCTGCGGATTATGCAGTCTCACAAACTTACATTTCACACATACTTCATACTGTATATGATGAATGCTCTGTTGAAATTGACCACTCAACATTTCCGGTTAAACTAGTAGTGCAATTATTTCAGTTTTCCTTTTAACTAAGATGATAAACTATGAAGGGGCAGTCTAATGATCACTTGTTTTGTTCACTTTGAAGTTTTCTGGAACAGTCTGTCAAGAGATGGTCTGCATGCAAGAAGTATTTATACCCCACAGTCAACACTTGGGTTTCAAGGCCAGGTTTTCATTATACAATTAAAAAATTAGGCTGTGTATTGAAACAAATGTGCACGTAATCAAGGCTTGTCTGCGTGAGCGCAGTAGAATCTTGGCTGGCGTCTTCATTAATTTGGTCCTGGTTCAGCCCATGGCGAGAAGAGACCTTTTGCTTGTTGTTTTCTGAGCTCATACGACCCCAATTTATGTCCACTTTGCCTTTCAAAATAATGGTTTAGTTTGTCTCGGTTTATTTTTTGTTTGTGTTAGTCAGTTTCTTTTTTTTATTTTTTGTTGTATTCTCTACCATTTAGCATTTATTTTCATATGATCTTTATCGCCCCTAGATTTGATCTCGCTCCCTGTTCCTTTGCTTTGTTTAGACTGTCTGCAAAAGCTTCTGGCTTTGCTATCAGTGGTGTTGCCGGGCTGTAAATGCCCTTTATTGCAGGAAACAGAGAAAAAGAGGCACAAGCTGTTTGCCTTTAGCGAAGCAAGTGTCTCTCTGTCTGGTCTGTCCCTCTCTTCCTCGCTCAGTGTCATGATAGAGGAGTTATTCTTTGACTAGTTTATGGCCCTTTGAAACTGCATTAAAAGACGCTTCTGTCTTCCAGCTGCATCATAAAGCGCTATCACTGAGATCATTTCACACTTCCAAAGATCGAAGTTCACACTATGCATCAGCGTTAAAGATAGTTAGATAAAGGTCATCTCTCTGCCCATCCGTGAGGAGAGTAATAGAGAACATTTGAGTGTCTTTCAACAGTCATAGTGTCTTTTCTTATTATTTTTAAAGATGATAACGATAACATTTTATACACATTATCTTGCACTAGCCTATCTAAGTTCTGTTAGGTGTCAACAAATCAAATGGTCACTGTTGTTTCTATTTATTGCGATGACCAAATGTCTTTATAAATTAGATTAAATTTATTGAACAAAATAAACCTAATAAGAAAGATGATTCTGACCAAAACTCAATAGCGTCCCAGTTCAGTACCGGCTGT
Source organism: Ambastaia sidthimunki (assembly GCA_036877625.1). NCBI lineage: Eukaryota > Metazoa > Chordata > Actinopteri > Cypriniformes > Botiidae > Ambastaia > Ambastaia sidthimunki. Next base: position 7,687 of record JAZGTK010000219.1, read on the forward strand.
TGTGTTTATATTGCAAAATCTTTTTCCCACTTCTCTGATTAGTCATTTCCTAAATGACTTTGACCTTTGTTAGGTGTGAACATTCTCTTACTCTAGTTTCCTGACATAGGAAGCTGTTGGTCATTGCCTTCAGGTTTAATGGAACAGAGGAAAATGGACATCAGTGGCTGTTAGAGCTCGAGTTGAATTTATTAGCTTGTACTAGTTCTGAAGTAATAATTGTCTACATGGTTATAAACTGGTTGAATAGAATATAGACTCTGTTTGCAAGCCCTTATGTGTGTAAGAGCTCTGTTCTGACTAAAGCCAAACTGTTTGCTGACTTGAGGTGTGAATAGAAATTTCTGGGCCAATTTGAGAGCAGTTTTTTAAATCAGTTTTTACAATCAGTGTCTTGATTGTACAGGTTTGTTAATAGCCTTCTCACGAATGATATGGATAAAACATTGTGCTCACTTTTCCTTAAAGGGAATTTAAACTGCACCAGCAAGAAGTCGTACAGCGATCCAAGAGTGTGTTTCTGGTTTTCTTTAAGAGTCCATTTGGCCAGCAGAACCCTCTGAGGAGAGAAGAACCAGTGGGTTGTTGATTTGAATGATTGTGGACGTTAAACCAGATAGATGAAGGCCAGGTAGCATTGGTGAGGTTCTTTAAACCTTATCCAAACATTGTCATATTCTACCACAGCATGTTGAAAGTGTTAATGGTGTATTTATCTGCCTTTTTCCCAGTCACACTTAATAATAATTTTCATATTTTAAATCCATATTTAAATATGGCTAATCAACATTTTTCAGTAGTTTTCAGAATTAGTTCAAGCTTCAAACAAGCTTCCTAAGTTACTAAGAGCAACAGCTAAACTTGTTTCAGACCAGTACCTCATATCAATCTCACTGGAAAACTAGCTTGTTAGTTAAGCCTGTCATACAGTTAAAACGGCCATGTGATTTATACCCCAGAGGTCAGCCTGCAGGTGTAAAAGTTAGTGTTATCTGATAAGATAATGAGGCTTAAACAAAGTTAAGTTACTAGGGATAAAATACTGCGATTGTATAAACACTCTCATTTCCTTTTTGCCTGGTTAAGAAAAGCTCAGTTTCTAATCTAAACATCATGAGATCCACATGAAGACTGGAGGCAATCCAGTCTAATGACATTGACTGAGACTTATGTCTGATTGGTTGTATAGCAGTTAACCATTGCACTGAGTCCAATAAATCCCGCTTCTCTGTTTGCTCCACCCATTAATGGTTGACTGAGCTATAACCAGACACCTTTTATCTAAATCCAGTGTGGTACAGTAAATACTGTTAACTCTCAGACTCTATACTTTGAATGTTTACGATTGACTACAGTTGCAAGTTAATTTCACAGAGAATGTCTTAATTGAATAATTAATATATTGTTTAGCTGAGTAATTAAAGCATTTGAATCATATTCGCTGTTTTTTAAAACTTGGCTTCAGTCAGATTTGAGGTTTTGATTTTAGATTATTGAAGTGTAATTTGTCTCCTTGTATGTGCCATTTTAAGCCCATAACTTTCTGAACTGGAATCTAATATTAACATCAGTCTGTTCTCAGTGTGTGAACCTCTTTTGTGAAGATGAAGCTGCTGTGCCGGTTTCATTATACTCACTTTCTGCAATTTGTAGGTTGTTAGAAACAGCTAAAGCAGATTAGCGATTGCTGTTGTACACGGCGTACACGATTTTCTCTGCAGTATTCGTGCCCCCTGGCGAGTCTCGTTTTAAGAAAGCCTGCAATTTTTCACTTTGCTTCGGTATAATTAGGTAATTGCCGTATGTTACAGGACAGCAATTTTTTAGTGTTCACCCCTGTCAGACAATTGCCTTGAGGCTTGCTCACCCTGTGTCATTATCTCTATACACACACACACACACAAGCCACAGAAGTGTTGTGACATTTTTTCCTGTTTAAACCACATAAACCGCTACAGTAAATTGTAAATTGGTAGTAAAGAGTAAATTGGTTTGCTGGTTCATGTATCATTACTGCAACAACAGTGAGAAATTTAACCACATTGGTTATATTGAAACTGTTATATCTGCATGATAAAAAGATAATTTTGAGTTATTTATTGAGTTGTAAGTTGACTTATTTTTCCTATTTTGTATGTTTGTATAATTGATGCCCTTATAAAACACACGGTACATTTGTTTTTCTCAGATCCTGGAGAAGTTATATAACTAACTGTTGACTGTGGACCGGGTCTGTTCTGTCTCAAGGTTGCATATCTAAGGCTTCAGTGTCCACGGCTGACAGCTCTGGGTGTAAAACAGACACATTATATAGTGTGTTAAGCAATTTTGTTCCTTTACCACCGTCTGTAGCCCCACAAAAATGTCAAGATCATCTTAGACAGAAAAACAATAATCCAATTGTTTTTTCATGGGTGCTAATGAGTGATTGAATAAGGCAGTTAGGCTACAGATGGGTGTGTTTCTGTAAATATGAATTAAGTGTCAGTTCTTTTTGTCGGGTAGTTAGGAATAGTTTGATAGTCTATAGCTGTTTTTGTAGGCAAACAAGATAATTTCAAACTTCCAGTTAGTCTTCCTGTTTACCTGAAACCTACAAAATCTGTTCAGGAGGAAATCAGAGCATGTGGTAGCTGAGGAGTGGACAAATAACCACAGAGCTGACAGGAGCTTACAGATCATCGTGCCATCAATCTCTTGACATTTCATCAGGCAGAGCCGTAGGCCGACACTCTGCCAAACCCAATCTGAGGCCTTCAGACAAGTGCTTGCCTGAACCGCGCTGAAATGAAGATGACGTTCTACTGCGAGAATGTTGATGTCACTGATTTATGTGTCATAAGCGTCGAAACGACGCGTTTCTGATGGTCCTGACTGATAGTCTGTTAGTGTGCTGCCTGGTGTTCTGTTGAAAGCTAGTGCTAACTTAGGAGATTTACTGAAGAGAGAAAATTCAGAACGATAGATTTGGTCTGCTCATAGGAAATCAAAATGTGATTGTTTTCATGTCACTGCTTTTAACTGAAGGACTAGAGTTGGTAGACTGTGATAAGTTCCTGACTAAAGTGTTTTAATAAATTTCTCTTTTTCTTCTCCCTCCCTCTTTCTGTTCACTCAGAAACCTGAGCCACAACAAGCTGGCGGCAGTCGATATGGACATCCTCTCCAATCTGCCCAACCTCAGAGAAGTGTGAGTAGAACAGCCCCGTGTCCCCAATGCACCTCAAGCACTCAGAATACAAAGCTCCTGTATCTGTCCAACATCAGCTCCAAATCTGTCCCTGTTTAATATAGGCAATTAGCAGGCTAGCAACATCTCCATGACTGTAACACAATGTTCTGGGCTGTCTGTGGTCTTTACTACCTTTAATAGCATTTGTTTTCAGAAAAACATTTTTAACTGATCTAGACTTACCTTGATCCAGAACTATAAGCACATTCTGTATATGGCAAGTCTGAGATCAGAGTAAAAACCTTATGCTTATGTGTAGAAATGCTGGTAAATGTTAAGTGTAAAATATAGACCAGTACTTAAACCTGCTGAAAAGCTACCCACAGCTAAAGCCCTAAGGAAAGAGGCAATTGAATGAAGTAAATGAAATGGTGTAATAATGTTAATTGCAGCCATTACCCACAGCTGGTCATAAATCATTTTAAAGCGTGCTGTCAATTCTGTTGGATATTTAAGTACTTTTGTTGGTGGCGATTGTCCTGAAAGTGGCGGAGATTGGGAATAAAGAGGTTTGCTATTATAAACGCCTTTCATCATCACCCGACACCAGCCACTAACCTGCGCTGTAAATATTTAATACATCGAGGGACTTTGTCTGGCACACAGCCAGGAGAGCTCTCTCTTTCTCTTGCTCTCTCTCTCTAAAATAAAATAAAGTCTCTTTTTTTGGTCTCTCTCTATATATACTTTAATTTATAAGATATTCATATATTAACCGTATATTAATATAGTTATAGTTTAAAAATGTGTGTTAAATGTATATTAATATAGTATAGTTAAATGTAGATCTATAATTTATCATTTTCAGTATATTTGTTGTATAATTTCATGTCTTCTGGAGCTGTTTCAGTTAATTTACTGTTTACTGTTCCATATTCATAAAATGTTATACTTTTAATGTTTACAGTATGCTTTCCACTTTAAATACAATTTAAAATAATTAGAAAAATAAATGACATTAGGTAGGCTGAACTCTGTGGTGTTGTTTGATTGACAGGAGGCTTGACCACAATGAGCTGACGTCTATTCCTTCATTTGGAGACGCTGCAGCAACAGTCGTCACACTCTTATTGTAAGTAACATCATCATTACCATGTTAAATTATCAATTTAACATATGGCTTTTTAATTATTATAATATGTTTATGTATCACAGCATTTAAAAATAACTGTATCGTGGTAAAGTATCATGAAACATTATCACAGGATGCTTAAAAATTCCCACCCCCCGTTGACGGTATTCTGTGAAGCTCAGACTGGTGGGATTTCCATTACTGGAATTACACTTGAGAATTACTGCCTTATTTGGGGCGATCACATCTGTTTGTTTGTTTGTGTTTGTTCCTTGGCAGTAACACCAATTCCTTTCACCACATCCAGGTATGCAGTTTAGACTCCACATAGAATTTGAGTTTTCATAGAACTAATCACAGCTACATGACAACATAACAGGTATACATGAATATTAATGAATGCTTTAGACGAACTCTTGGTTCAAGATTGATCAATCTGCAGGTCTGTAGATCCATCAGGACTTTTCACAGCACTAGTTTCCCTGTATCTCCTTCACACCTTCTGATATCCCAGCAGTGATCTGTCTTCCGCATGGATCATGTTCTCATTTGTAATATATCTCTCCACTACCAAATGTGTCGTTCATTTGAGCGCTACAGCGATCAGTGTCTTTATTGCGGGCAGTTCTGCTGACATAGTGTGACCTCATTGATTTACAGTTAATCAGGATCTCCCTGAATTTAAATGTTGTTTAATGCCATTTCATATTACACTGATGAACTGTGCATGGAAGATATTAGGAAAGGTTGGCATGTTCATTGGCAACGATCAGGGAATGTAGATTCAAAGGGAAGGGTGCTTCTTTTTTTGGCCTTTGTGCAGGGCCTGTTGCTATGAAGGGTTGTTGCAATCGAGAAGGGCTCGTCTTTTTTGAGCCGCACAGCTGAATGTGGTAGAACGCCCAGCTGTAGCTGTCAATCAAACACTTTACTGTAAAATTGGTGGAGGGGTCAGTCGGAAGTGGGCGAGGTCAGTACGGTATTGGTGGTCTCTGTTATGGGCGGCCAGAATGAGGAGTAACGGAAACAACGAGAGATCTCATTTTCCCACCTGTGAGGGACACCTGACCCGTCTCATGCTCTTTGCTCTTGTTGGGAAAAGCTTCTCTGTGCCCTGAATTCCTCTCATGTGAGTTCACCAGCTGGAATGCTGTTGGACAGCAGACCCCTGTGATAGAGCCACAGAGGCAGCACTAAAATACTGCTGCGTCTGTCACCAAACTCCTCAATGCTCCATTTCATCTGAGAGAGACGGGGTTAGCCACAGAGAATTCAGTATAGCATTTGAACAGTAGCTCTCTCTTTCCCTCTCTCTAGCTAAGTGTTTTAACAGTAGAGTAGCCATTCCACTGATTTTAATCTCTTCCATGGTTTTATGTGTCTTAGTTTTACAGTGTGCTGTGAGATATATGATCTTTACTGCTAAGGCAAAACCATTGTAGCATATAATACAAATGCACATTGAAAATATGGAATTGCAAAAGACTGTCAGCTGTCAGGATTGGGGGCTGACAGATGTTCTTGCTGGTTGTGTGAGGTTGTGTTTGTGCTCTCTCGCTCACTCGCTCTGTCGTTTTGCTCACCCCTCCTAGACCTTCACCATTTTATCTCATTACTTTTGGAGTTTATCAGGCAGATAAGCCAATCACTGCTGCCTTAAGTAGCTGACCTGCTAATCCTCTGTGTGGTGCTGCTTTGGTTGGATTAACTTTTGGAGTTCATCTCACCACAAGAACTGAGCACCTCAAGTTCAAACCCAAACTCAAGTGTGTAAACACATAATGTAAGGCAAGATGAGGCAAGTCTGATTCTAGATTTGAACAGATTCCTGTAGAACTGCTTTAAGACATTTTGTGGACTCACAACTGGGACGGCCAACATATGAGTGTGGGCCGCTTTCTCATTAACGTCAGCATGTTTTTTTTGTCTGGTGAAGGTCACCAGCTGCTGACCTGCTACTCAGTGGAGTCTCAGTGCTCTGCTAGTCACAGGAACATCCTGTAGTGCCGTGAGCGCAGCAATCGTCCTTATCCATACCCTCTGTCTGTTTATTCAGGTGGGACAGTGGGGGTACTCCCTCCTTGTCTTCTCATTCCTTCCGTCTTTCTCTCTTGCACGTTCATCATTTCTTCTATCTTTCCATTTCTTTTCCTTTCTCACAATTCCCACCCAGAATTCCAGTTAAATGGTCAACCCGGAGAGCATCTGCGTGTCAGCCGGGTCCTGTCTTTACTGGGAAAGGCCTCGCTGGTCTCTCAGACTCTCACAGAACACCTGCCAGCAGACAACCAGAGCAGAAATCCCCTCAGTCTCAGTGGACTGTGTGTTTACCATGAGATTTACACCGAATTTAGGATCAGAATAAGTAGGCTTTGTTGTTCCAGTGATGACTTGTCTTTACTGTATAGGCCTGTCTGCCAGGGCTTTGCAGGGGTTCTTCCTAGCATTGATCACAGTGCAAGTGCTGGGAACATTGACTAGCCAGCCGCAGTTATGACTAAAGATGTTTATGTGAACTTTTTACAATTACCTTTAATAAAGAATATTGAAGTAATGTTTGTACAAAGTTTAAACTTAAACTTTTAAACACAAAGTTTAAAGCTGGTGTTTAAACCACAATCCGCGAAGGTTCATTTGGGAATTTATGCTATCATACGATCAAGCTCTCATATGGCACCCCATATAATCTAGCAGATTTAAAGTAACATTTTGATAACCAGCTTTGAAAACAATTTAACCAATAGACATTTTGAAGCAGTTTTTCAGACCTATTAGTACAGAATTGATCTAGTATGGCAGTGGGGAGTGTTAATTTAACAGCCTTTGGAGAACGAGTGTTATAATGTTAGCCACGTTACCATAGAGCTAATCTGGAGAACATGTTGTACACATCACATTGTTATTAGCGGCAAGCTTTCATCCAATACAATGCCATTTCCATATGGCCACAAACTCCTCTTTAGTTAGCAGCAAGTTTGAGACTATTTAAAGCTATCTTGTCCTCGAATGCGGAGATGACTTTGATGACTCTGAAACTAACCCAAAACAAATTCCAGATGTGGAGAGCCCTGACCTCGTCATTCCTTTTGTGGCCGGCAAAAACAAGTGTGATTCTTTAGTCTGTCACTTTCTCATGCCTCTATTCTGAAAAGAAATAGAAGCAAAGAAAAAAAAGAGCAAGGACAGAAATCTAAAGCCCCCATGAGAGGAAGCTGTTACTGGGGCTGCTGCTGAATTTTCGTTGCTCTCTGAAAACATTTGTATATGAGAATTGTTTGGTGTCCAAATGCAACAGATTTGTCCTTTCCAGGAAAATCGGCCTTCAAATTGTTACTGAAATTTTCTCTGCATGTTAAATGGAAAAAGGAATGTTAGCATTGAAAAATTATGTGTTTCCCCTTTAAATGACAGGGTAGATATTAAAGCCATTGTAAAATCAAACTATACTATTCTTATTTTTATGTAATATTGCAGGGTTGTTTTGTAAATTATTTATCTGTGAATGACATTTTTTTTATTTCATGTGCCCTTATAATCTTTAATAAAAATGTGAAACTGTACTTCCCCTCCGGAAAGGCAGAACTCCTCTGACAGTCAATCAATTCCAAGTGGAAAAAATCAAGCCACACCCTCCATTTTTCATTTCATTTTAAATTACAAGCTGGTTGCAACTTCCAGATCATGCAGACTTGAAATATATTAACATATTATGCACATTATGCCTTTGAGACGTGGCTGATAACAGTAATATATTTAGTCCATTGTTAATCTCCTGTATAGTACCAAAATCTACATGTGCAGTAACAGACATACACAGGCTTTGATGAATCTTTCATCTGACTGATATTTGTCACCATAGGCTTTTGTCACTTGGCTCTTCTGAGGGTGTGTGTGGAAACAAGCTTCCATTGGGCTTCAAAAGCGTATTGACACATTCTCTCCAAAAGAGTCTCATGTGGTTAGAGCAGCCAGCCGCCTATCAGCACAGATATGTGGGGCAACATATGGTTTCACATAGTTACTCTGCCTGTACACTATTAAAACGAAAAACACTGAGATAACATGACTTAAGCATTACAAGTCTAAAGTAATCAGGGACAAATCTGTAGTCTTAGGCTTTGTAGCGTGTTAGATTTGTTTTACTTCATTTGTATAGACGATAGATTAGTGTGTTCAGTATGTAATCTGTCCATGAAGTCATATTAAACAATCACTGGAGGTTTGTACAGATGCATATAGAGTAAGATATAATAGGTGTTTTTTTTTTACTTTCTAGGCACCATAATAAAATCCAAAGACTGGAGGGGAACCTGTTGCAGAATTTGTCTGCTCTAGACACTCTGGATCTGAGTAACAATGACATCACAGAGCTGAGAGAGCACTGCTTCCCTCCAGGGCTACGAATCAAAGATCTGTAAGACCTTTTACACACTTTTTTAAACATCATGTTTATATGACATCATGGTCATAAGATCATTGTATCGACTGTCATAATCTGAAGTGATCATTCATTCTGGCAGGTACTTGGCCAGTAATAAGATTGTTCACCTGGAGTCTGGGGCATTCAAGAACTTAGCCGGGAGCTTGCAGGTCCTCAGACTGAGTCGAAACCGGCTAACCCACCTTCCTGTTAAAGGACTAGAACTACCCAAGCTAACGCAGCTGTAAGTGCACTGTATGAGCTATCACTAAGTTGTCCATTGGTTCTCAGTAGAAGACGACAAATAAAAACTGAAAATGAGCATAGATATATTCAAGTTTGGGTACATTTACACACATGTGGGTTTGTATTATGCATATCAGCATTCATGGTCAGAAGACCATTGGTAAACATCAGAGCAGGACAATATCTTTCATACCAGCTAGATCTAAGCACACCTATCCAGCATGACCTGTCACACCTAAGCACTTTGTTTCTGCTCATAACAGACTTACATCACAGGGAAATGCTTTGTTATTTAAGTGGGCAGAGTGATACTGAATATCTGTATCTATAACACACCTGGACTGCATTTCAAGAACCACAAAGCCACAGTTATGTTGATGAGAGGGAGAGATAGGTTAGCTAGTATGACATCAAAGTGTGATCAGATCTGATTGGCCAGTTGATGTTGATTGATGGCACGCTATTTGTTCACCTAGTAGATGCAAAATATGAAACTGTGAATATATGTAGGTTACGTTTCTTCATTTATTTAAACCATAGAACTTTTTTTTAAAAAAGTAATACTGTGTAAATGCATTTTAATTGTGTGTGTGTTTTAGGGAGCTGAGCAGGAACAGGTTGCGGTCAATCGAGGGACTCACCTTCCAGGGTCTGAGCAGTTTAGAGGTTCTCAAGCTTCAGAGGAACAACATCAGCAAGCTGACGGACGGGGCCTTCTGGGGTCTGGCACAAATGAGGGTTCTGTGAGTTCAAACTTTTACATGATCACCACAAACCTAAAAACATTAGAATAAAGGGTTTCTATGACATGAAAAAAGTGTACTGTTACAAAAGCCATATCATTATGTGTTAATGGCCTGGGCTGGATTTCTCAAAAGCATTATAAGCCTAAGTGTAATGTAGCACCAATTGGCACTATGGTCTCTATGATCAACTTAAGCTTACAATACTTTAGAGAAACAGCCCTGGTCGTTTTTCAGTAGACCATCTACATTAGATTACAATTAGATTTTTAACTAATGTTTCTTTACCAGAGTCACTATATCATGTTCTTAGGTTTTAAAGACCACGATGACATGATACTCATTTTTGGGTGAACTATCCCTTTAAGAAATGACACAGTCATTAAATTGTCTCATGATTTGTGTTCTCATGATTCGTGTTATCATATAAAGGCACCTGGACTTCAACAGTCTACGGGAGGTGAACAGTGGCTCTCTCTACGGCCTGGACTCGCTCCAGCAGCTCTACCTCTCCAACAACTTCATCTCTAACTTCAACCCTGAGGGCTGGGGCTTCTGTGAGAAACTCCGAGAACTGTAAGACATCTCCTTTCTGTCTGATTCTTCTGAACAGTAAAGCAATAAGCTACTTGAAGCTGTGCATTACAGTCAGCATTGAATAAATACTGTAATTTAGTATTAGTGATAATCAGTATAAACATTTAGTTTGCCAAGTAATATAGTTCATTGGAGCTGTGAGTTGAAATAGATTTTTGTTACAATAACAGTGTAATGTTCACACATCAGTTGTGTAACATTTATCTTAAAAGTCTTGGATTTTTGGGTCTTTATTTTGGAAAGCGCTTATGTGGTAAAGACACATAGAGAAGATTAGTGCGTTTATTTTTATATTTTGGTGGGAAACATTGCGTTCTGGATTTCGGTGGGAAACAACAGCTCTTAATTGAATATTCAATGTTATTTATATAGCACTTTTTACATTGCTTCAAAGCAGCTTTACACATAATACTGAGATATATTAAAAGAAAAAACAAAAAAAACATAAATTAGAAAAAATATCAGACATGTTCAGCACATAATAGATTGTATTACTGCAAATAGTAAGTGCAAAATGTATATTAAAAACAATTTCTGGATACTATGTTTGTAGTTGGTTTTTGGCACATTTGCACCAATTGAATAAATGGCCATATGTGCACAATTACTGTATTCTTAATAATACAGTAATTGTGCACATATAGAAAATGATGCTAAGATGTTTTACTGTCTTTTCAATACATACATTTTCTCAGATTTGATACCTGTTAAACAATTATTCTCACCGAGTCTTTAGATTGCAAGCATCCATTTGCAGTATGCTTTGCTATCATCCATTGCGCTAAACACACAACACTGTTCGACTTCTATAGATAAGAACAGTTTAATGCCCTAATGATGCACTGGACTGGCTGCTTTTAGGAGCTTTGCCTTTCTCACAAACAGCGTAATCCTCTGTGTGTGGGTCCACTGGGCATTACAAGGAGATCTTTACCTGAAAAGGGATCTTTTCTGAGTAAATGTGTGTATACACAAGGCAGACACCTCATGCGAACTACAGCTAATGCTCTTGTCTGTCGTGGGGGTAACAAGGCTTTATTGATAGGGCTTGTTTACCGTGGTGTCAGCTGAGCAATCAGCCATGATTTTTAATGTACTGTCTGTATGTTTATGACACGGCTGTTACTGCATACACGTTGATGGAACACCTGACTGATGCAAACAGCTGCTTACAAAATTATTTCTCTATCTGACCCTCTTTTTATTAGTACTGATACCTAAAACCATTTTAATTCATTTTGTCAATGCTGTATAACTAAGATGAAATATAAATTCATAACTTTGAATGTCATTTTTGTTTTTACCTTCAGGAACCTGTCTTATAATAACTTGACGAAACTGTCTGAGAATAGTTTTGTCAAGCTTGTGAACCTGATCTCACTGCGGCTGGGACACAATTCCATCAGTCACGTTACAGAGGGAGCATTCAGAGGCCTTAGCTCCCTGCGCACACTGTAAGTGTCTTTACCCTTTGAGGAAACCTCTAAATCCTGGATTATGTCTACAGTTGCATGTGAAAAACACTATTGGAATTGGAGCTATGGTACAGCTGTAGTGTTTGTATGGGTGAAACAGATTCAAGTCTAGATTTGCCTAATTCACTATGGGGTAAGATAAGTTTCGAAGGTGTGAAAAGGGCAGAAACATGTGAACATAAAGTTGGAATACAGCAAATTAGATTTCCAAAAGTACTGGAACCTGTCTGAATTTCTTATTGAACATACTTAAGGGTTTAGTAGTTTAGGGGAGGCAGCTTGTACTACATTTAAATCCGTGTTTAAATTGAGTGAACAGAAATAGCCTCTTACTGGTTTCTCAATAAAAACTTACATGGAAGAATGTGTTGATTGATTTAGGACCATTGACCAAGTAGCTATTAGCCATCAGATTTGGTGAGAACGCCTTTCTTTCCAGCAATCTTTTCCTCATTGTTTCCTTCTTGGTTCCCACCAAAGTTGGATTCACATGTGCTCCCTGCTCAAGGCCTCCTTGAAGAGGCAGCCCTTTTCTCTCTCTGTAAAAGTGCACAGTAAAGGCATTATGGGAGACCAACTGCCCAATCTGACTTCTATAGACACAGTCTAAACCGCAACTTATTGCCCCTCTTTCTTTCAGCTTTCTTTCATAAGAAATCTGCCTTTAGATGAAGGCTTTTTCACAGTAGGATGACAAACCAAGATAACATGGTCCTCAATGCTGCTGGCAGTGGGCAGAGTGTGAAGGGGCTTGTGAAGTGTGATTCTAAGAGCCTCTGTTTCTTCACCCTTTTTTCTTTTGTTCTATCCCTTCTTTATATCTTACTTTCTTGATTTTATTTCTGTCTGTCTCTCTCTCTCTTGTTCTCTACCTTGCTCATCCGTTGTCCTGTGAGCAAGTTCTAATCTAATTATGGCCTTAGTGCCTCACTGGGGCTCCTGTTGAAAGGAAACAGGGGAGGTTTTAATTGGTGCGCACTTCTGGCCAAGCGAGAGGAGCCCCGGTCGGGTGTGAAAGACCAGAACCGGACCATCTTTGAGTTGAGAAGGTGGGGGTCAGGCCCGGGGGCCTCCGGCCCCACTGCCATTAACAAGCCAGAGTCCATTCAGAAGCAGCCAGCCAGAATGAATAGGAAATTGGCAGCCGAGGCTAGGCATAGAGAAAAAGTTACAGAAAGAGCCAAGGGCCGATTGTGGTCCCGAAGGGAATAGGCAAATTCCCTCCACCCTCTCACCTCAAAAAGTTTATTTTTTGCCAAAGTCTTTCTCATGCTTTTGAAACAGTGGGCCACCTTAGAAAAAGGTTATCAAAGTGCCAGTTTTATGGTCTTAATATCTAATATTAATACAATATATCATACCATAATGCCATACTATTTACACGTAGGTACTTCAATAGTTCATGTCCATAAAACCATGATAGTACTACGAGTGTTCCTAACAATTGAACCTACAACCTTTGCGATACCAACACATTGAGTTACAGGAACATTTTGTGATTCAAATATTGGAATGTTTATTGATTTTAGTCCCTTAGAAATTACACACATTAACTTTAATGGTGTGTTTTTGATTATTGGTTAAAATTTTGTTGATTTTGGTGAGAGCAAACCGACCTTATCCATCATCTTCTACAATTCACATAGAAAGTGAAACACTTGAATCTGTGTAGGCAGGCCACCACCACCGTCTGGGCATGTCCGCTCCTTATCTGGAGTTGTATTATGGGATGTGCCCATATGTCCTTACCTGCCAGTGTGTTTGTTGCGGTAATGGATTCAAACGGCTGTCAGAGCGAGTGCGTGTGCATCTGTGAGGAAGAGTTGTGTTTGTGCAAGTTGCTTTCAGCTGTTGTGCATTATTCATGCATTAGCCTGCGCGTTGCTGTGCTCCTTAATGTCACAATTCACTAAAGAAAGAATGTGCTTGGCTGGCAGTGAGAAAGCAAGAAAGAAAGTGTTTTTTTAACCAGGTGTCGAGGGCAGGCTGTGCCAATGCTTAATGTCTGTCTTTACACAGACATCTCAGTCTTTCCTCTGCTTGTTTCTTAATCTAGTTCTTCTTCCCTGCAGGGAGCTTGATCACAATGACATCTCTGGGACTATAGAAGACACCAATGGAGCCTTCGCTGGGCTTGAAAACCTCAACAAACTGTAAGTATCACACTTTGTATCCTTCACCTTAGTTTTAGGCATACACTGTGACAAATTACTTTGGGCAGTGTTAGGCTAGATGTGCTGGAATATGAAATCAGTCAGTTTATCAGTGCTGCAATGATGGGCCTAGTCAAACATGTTAATTAGAAAGGGGGGGTCCACCAAATACTTTTGGGGAGTCTCTGGTCTCAGTATAGTTGTTGTGACCCAACACATTTGTAGCCTGCAATAGTTCTATTTATACTTACTCATTTAGCAGATGAGATATAGTGTCGCGTCAAGCCATGCTTATCTATGGCAAATTTGAGTTTACTGAGTGCACTGGAGATTTAGGAAAGAATTCTGTAGTGATGAAGGCAAAGGTGAATTGGATTTGAATGCTGGACCAAACACTTTCATCATCAGGAGATGTGTTTTTGGCTTTGCTCTTGTGATGGAATCAATGAGGGTGTAAAATGGGAGGGAAGCGGAGGAGGGGCTGCGTTCCCACACATCAAACGTCCCGCTTTGTGCCTTTTGTTACGGGAGCAGAGGTTCGTAAATCTGCAGAAGCCGCCTGTTGATCCACAACCCTGTTCAAATCCTGCCAGCCACTCTGCCAGAAACCTATTCACCCAGCCTGGGAATATGCGAGAGAGAATTAGAGACTGACGTGCACAGCATCAAAGTGTTTTCCATCATTTGTTATCACAAAACAGCAACCGTTTTTGTGGTTCGGAGCAGAAGAAAGCGACTCTGTAGTTTTAGCAGATTGATAAAATCCTCTGCTGTCTTTTTTTTATTTGCTTGCACATCATTCCGATTCCCTAAACAAAAATTCCCCAAGTCCGTGTCTATGGATCCTTTCAGCATCTATTTTAAAGGCTTCTATTTGCAGCCTCAGTTTGGTCCAAGCAATGTGCCAGGGACAGAGTATTATGAATTATCAGGTTGGCATGGAAGCTCAGGGCTGGAGACTTCTCAGAGGGTGACCTGCAGATGGGTGGTTGCCTCAGAAATGGTGGGGGGCAGAAAGAGATGAGTGGAGGTGATGTCTTAGTCATTGAGGGGATGACAGATGCTGTCGCACACCCGCAGACCTTCAGGCCACTGACAGACACGGCAGAGGCTTGGCTTTGTGTGTTAGAGATTGATTAGAGATGATTCACACAGTGAGCCTATGGGGTGGCACGTAGAAACACTGTGGCGATTCTCAAGTAACAAAGTTGGCAAACTATCAGGGAAGATCTCTGCATAAAAACACAATGTAATGTTATTTCAAACTTTTTTTACCCTTTTTTCCCATCTCTGCTAAATTAGGACAATCTTATAGATTAAGTGTTTTGACAAGATATACTTTGATTTCGTAGGATGCAGTATTTTTTGTATTATTAGTACTCTTCATTAGGTCACCTCCTTAACCTTCTTAGCTCACCACAGTAAACTCAGATTAAATAAACTGTTTTGCAAGTAACCCATTCAAGACTCATATTTACTCAGATCAGTGCTTTAGAGAAGAGGATTATCTTTGTTTTTAGGCTAAAGGATACTGGGAAGGTTTTGTTTATAAAAGCATGCAGCTGCCCCTCACATGTGTATTCTTAAGATTGTAAGCCAAATTCTGCTGATCTAAAGCCAAAAAAACAATGTCAAGTGTCATGATACTTAAATTACATGGTTCTGATTTTTATGATCCTGATTGAAGTGTCCAGAGACTTCTAGACAGGAAATGCACTAATCAGAGCCTGTTTTGGTCTAATATGCTTAAAGGGTAGAAATCGTGTCATCTGAGGGCATGGTTTACAAGAGCCTGTCAAGCTTTCTCTTTTACGTTTCCCAGAGTGTGTGCGTTTCTACGGTTGCTTTTGAAGAGCGGGCAGGATTAACCCTACAAGGGTGCAAGCAGCTCATTCTGGGTTTGAACTGCAGCCTTGACAAGGCCACTTTTATTACTTTACAAGCTGCGTGTCCTCCAGCCACTGAAGCTCTTTTTCATGTGACCTCGGCTGGGGGCTCCACCCTGTCATCGCTATTAAATTCTAATAAAGATAAAAGTGAGCTTTGAAGAGCAGCGCTGGGCCTTGATTCCTCGCCCTCTTTCTAATGTCTACACAGTTCGGATTTCCAATCCCACAATTCCCCCCCTTATCAGTTTCAACCTAACTAATTGTACACTCTCTTTTTCCACTCTCTTCCCAACCACTATTTTTTTCTCAAACCCCCACCCCCTTCTCTCTCTCCCTGTTTCTGCACCCTGCATGTCTGGAACCTGCAGAACTCTGTTTGGAAACAAGATCAAGTCAGTGGCCAAGAAAGCCTTCTCGGGCCTGGAGGCTCTGGAGCACCTGTGAGTATCCCACAATGCAATTCGGCCCCTACAGTGGCTGCCAAAAGTAAATGCTTAAGAGGGCTGCAAGCAATTTAATAGTGTCTTTGTAAAAGGAGAGGACGGAGTTGGTTTTGCAGGGCCAGCTGCTGTTGTCTCGTTAGAGTCAGCTTTAACTTGCACAGGAACAGAGTTATAGAACATATGGTCAGTTTCATAGAAGAAATGGAAGTTTTAAGCACTTCTGCAGATGTAACTCAATGTACGATACTCAGTATTGTTCATATAAAACTAAGTTTACGAAGCCTGGATTTGCATGCAGGTAGAACAGCTGTGTGTATGAACATTCCCATGTCCCCTTTATGTCACGCCTGATGGCTCTGTTTAATCTCTTAACAGGAACTTGGGAGAAAATACCATACGTTCAATCCAACCAGAGGCATTCAGTAAGATGAAGAGCCTGCGCTACCTGTGAGTCGCATGTTGAGTTTCCTGAGTGCACAACCACTCATCTGGTTATGATGTTTCTCAATAAGGTTAAGTCTGCAATTCAAATGCATTAAAACTATAATTTGGTTTTTCTGTCCTGCTATCTTCCCCAGTCATATTCAGAGTGACAGTTTTCTGTGCGACTGCCAGCTGCAGTGGTTTCCTGAGTGGCTAGTGACACGTGGACTGCAGCCTGGTGTTCAGGCCACATGTGCCCACCCAGAGAGCTTAAAGGGTGCTAGCATATACCAGGCTCCTCCACAGAGCTTTGTTTGTGGTATGCACTGCTATATCCTACTTCCATATCTATGCAGAATATCCTATGTTTGGGTATTACTAAACCGTAATATGAGTCTTACTAAACTAAGTCATATAAAAATGAAATTAAAAATATTTGTGTATGCATGTGGTTCCATTCAGATGACCTTCCAAAACCTCAGATCACGGTCCACCCTGTTACCACGGCAGCAGTGCTAGGGAAGGATATGCGTCTCACCTGCACAGCCGCCAGCAGCAGTAGCTCGCCCATGACCTTCACTTGGCGCAAGGACCAGGAGACGCTACGGCAAGCTGAGGTGGAGAACTTCGCTCATGTGCGGGCCAGTGATGGAGGAGTTATGGAGTACACCACCATCCTCCACTTACGACACGTCACCTTTAATCACGAGGGTCGCTACCAGTGTGTCATCAGCAACCACTTTGGCTCCTCCTACTCCAACAAGGCCCGCGTCACTGTAAATGGTACATGTGATTTTACTACTAAATTATACCTGCAGATTAAGCTGGTCTTATATAGTAAGAGTTTCTAATCTTAAAAGTGCCCCAAAAAGTGCCAAAAACAAGACTTAGACCAGAAAAACTTTTGTTTTGGCTTTCAGCAGGGATAGAATATATTCTTAGCATATTGTAAATGGGTAAAAGATCAGACCTAATTCTGAAATAATCAGGTGGCTTATTTTATGGTTAAACAACATTTAAGCAACATGATAAATATTTGCTCAGCGCATTTTCTCCATTGCGTAAATTGTATAACCTTTGAAACAGAATTTAGCCACTGTCCAATTCCTAATTCTTCTTCATTTAATTCTTGATTAAACAGTATTTTTAACCACTAAAATTTGGAAAATTTGTAATCTTTTGCTGTGTTTTGCTGTGTTAGCAGTACACACGCATTACATGCCTTGTCAGTATGAGCAACAGATGCAAACTGATTGTCCAGAGGCATTTTTTGGTTTCTTGCCTGCCAAATCAAGTAATTTCCCATCACCAATTGAGTTAGTCACAGCTGTGAATGCTGGGCTTGTTTGCAACTTATGAAGCAACATGATGGAAATAAACCTTGCTAGTACTAACTGACATTTATCCAATTGTTTTGCTCCATGCGCACAGTCCTTCCTTCGTTTGTGAAGACCCCGCGTGACATTACGATCCGTGCGGGCACGAAAGCGCGGCTGGAGTGCGCTGCAGAAGGCCATCCAACTCCTCAGGTGGCATGGCAGAAAGACGGCGGTACGGATTTCCCCGCAGCTCGGGAGCGCCGCATGCGTGTAATGCCTGACGATGATGTCTTCTTCATAATGGACGTAAAGCCTGAGGATATGGGCATGTACAGCTGCACTGCGAAAAACACGGCTGGCATGATCTCTGCTAACGTCACCCTAACAGTGCTAGGTAAGGCAACTTTTTTGTGCTTTTAAGGGCATTTTTATTTGTGATTGTAGTTATATCACAATGTGTCAATTTTGTTCTTCCTATTATAGAATTTGTATGGAAGATTTGGTCTTGTTTGTAAAGCTGTTGAACTTTTGCTATAGTTTTGCAAAAGAATTTTGTTTTTCCATCCCCTCATCTGATGCAGCTGGGCCTTTATGTTCTGGGTTGAGGGTGAAAGGTCAGGAAGAAGGTCACAAAGGTTGGGGGTCAGGGGGCTCACACAGTGGTGTTTTTGAGTATCTCTTGAGTTCTGCTTTCAGCTGAGTAATTAGAAGGCAGAAAGAAAGCCCTTAGTCTGTGTATGCTCATTATTTTAGTGTGGACATTGGCCAGTTTTTTATAGGTCTTTTGATAGGGTGATTAGAACTCCAGCATAAAGACTGCAATTTGCAAATTTTCATGCAAATTGGTAATCGAATACCACTTGGTTATGTAAACAGTCCTCATGTTTAGAATAAGCTACGAATCCCAATCTTACCTACACTATTTTTATGTCCATATGTAAATTGAAACTAATTTCTCTCATCTTTCTGCAGAGACCCCTCACCTAGCACAAGAAATGGAGGATCGAAACGTGTTGGTGGGTGAGACAGTTGCGTTGCAGTGCAAAGCTTTAGGCAGCCCACCTCCTCGAATTACCTGGCTTAAGGGGGAGGAGCCTGTTCAACCCAGTGACCGTCACCACTTCACTCCTGGTAACCAGCTCTTGGTGATCGGAAGCACCACATTAGAAGACGCTGGACGTTACACATGCGTAATGTCCAACACGCTGGGCACAGAGCGTGCTCACTGCCAGCTAAACGTATATCAACGCATTGAAGAGTGTGCGCCCTTCTCGAGCCCCAGCACGGTTACCATAGGGATCATTGTTATTGCAGTGGTGACCAGCATTGTGGTGACATCACTGGTGTGGGTGTGTATTATCTACCAGACGAGGAAGAAGAGTGAGGAGTGCAGTGTAAACACAGGTGCGTGTATATTCACTCTGGGTTAGTTTGTAGTAATTATTTTTTACAGGGTTTGTTTTGCAGTAATACAAATTAAATTTGAACTATGCAAGACACTATGCAAGACTTTGATCTATAATCTGTGGTCTTTCCTCTTACAGATGAAACCATTGTGCCTCCTGATGTCCCCAGTTACTTGTCCTCACAAGGTACCTTATCAGAGAGACAGGATGTGTGTATACGAGTGGAGTCCAATGGTGGATCTCAACCCAATGGACGCATTGAAAACAATGGTGCAGTACCCACACTACATTGGCTTGATAAAAGTTGTGCAAATGTTAACATAACAAGTAACTTTTAACAACTTATTTATTAATAAGTGCCTTCTTTTATATTTCAACATAGGTTTTGATGGTCCAATCGTGTGCACGGATTGCTTGGAAAATGGCACGAGGTACTCTAAACCCTGTACCTACCTCCCTCATGAGATAGTGCCCCCTTCAGGTCTGGAGTATCAGGAGATGCACCAACCGTCAATCTTCTCTGGCCAAACCAATGGTGAAACACACTACAATGGCACACCAAGTAGAGTTAGAAAAGATAGACAACCACCAATCTTTCCTACCAACCATGACAGGGTGACGATAACACCCTCATCACAGCAGTACAATGCCCGAAACGGTAAGCATGAGCATAATAACAAATTCATTAATACCTCAACTGACACTTTTAATATTTCTTGGCTATAGTTTATTGTAATAAATTGAAGCCATAAATTCAGGAAGCGTCACTGCTTATCTCATCAATCAAGATCTCTGTAGTGCTGTGGATTGATTTACATTGAGTCTGTAATTTCACTTTAACGTTGATGGAATATAGCAATAACGTTCCTTAAATTCAGGTTTAAAGGAAAGTTCTTCAAATAAATGAAAATGTTACCCACAGGTCACTTCAAACCCAGATTACTTTCTTTGTGCTGTGTAACAAAAGATACACTATTGAACTAGTGGTGGCCTGACCTCACTTGCTTGATGGACCACTTCTAATATCTTCCTTCCTCTCTCATTTCCTCAGGATTGTTGGTGAATAGGTCAGACACTCCCCCTTTATTAGAAGATAACTACAATCGGCCAGTGAAGCTCCTGCCTGGTGAGGACCTTGATATTGGGTCTGAGCTTTCACAGACTCTGTTACCCAACGGGCACACGTATGTGCCCGATCCCACCCTGAGCAAAAGTGAACTCTTAAGACGGGCCTGTGACTAACACCGCACCAACCCTCGTTTATGAATTTTTTTTGCACTGAGAACTGCTACCTCACACTGAGGGCACACACAAAGCTGGCCCCGTTTATCTGAATGCAAAGCAGGGGCACCCGGAGTTTGAAGGCAAAGCTTGAATGGGACGTCCCATCTGAGCGTTAAAATTGTATATAGATATAAATCCTCCCCAGGGAGGCATCATTCACAATTCAGAAATGTGACTTGCATTTGACACATGCAAATGTATGACAGAGTGCTATAACATTGGGATTTGAACTGTACATAAGAGTTTTCACAAATAAATATATATGAATGTATGTATTCTATAACTTTTACAAAAGAGTGTTTAGCTCTGTTTGGTGCATGGTGAGAACAGAGTGGTTATATTTTCTTTCTGGAATTTTTGTTTTTAAATCTCTTCTGTTTTTCCCAGTTTTTTATAAGCAGTGCCTTATTGCAAGATCAAAGAATCCACGTTTTTTTTGGAAAGCAGAAATTGTTGAATTCCTTCACAAATGGCATGTTTTCTACGCACTAGAAGTTTAGACAAACTCAATATTCAGAATGCAAAACTTTATGGACAGTATCTGTGGCATGCTGTCAGTTACTATAGAAAAGAATTAGGGCTGTTATCGCAGTACAGACAAAAAATGTGTGCACAGAAATGCACTTATGAGAAGTGTGTAGAGCAATGTGCTTGACTCATACACTAAACAGTATTTGTCTAATTGTTCTGTAAAAACACAGAAACATCATCAAATAAGATAAATTAGGCATGTGACAGATTTGTTTTCAGAGAATGTATTTTGAATTTTTTTCTCAAACTATTGTCAAATCAGTTTTTGTTTGTTAAAAGTGAAAGCCTTACAAACTAGGGTAAGAAAAATAAACTAAAATCACGATACAATGTCTGAAAACAACTTAAGCATATTTCAATTATTTTACAGATATTTCAGAAACATTTTACTGGACACCAAGAGAGTTTTTTTTCCAGTGTCAATTTTCATTTTAAGTGAATAACTGTCAGCCCATTTATTCATTGTTTTTACAAACTAAGGTTCAAAATGACTTGTATTTCACCTGCAATATTTCTTTCAGATAGAATTTGTATTTTCTGGTCTGTGATGAGAGAAGAGCTTTGAATTTTTCACGTTTGTTATTGTTGAAAAACACAATCATTGGCAAAAAAGGGAAAAAAGCACTTTGAACTATTGAACAATTTAAGACTATAAGATCTTTTATACTGATTTAAATGTTTATCAGTATGTAAACCATGAAATTCCAACACAAGTCAGTTTGTCTTCTATTATAAATGCCACCTACATTGAATTGTTTGACTGCCTTTTTTAAACACATTTGGGAAGATATCAAGTCAGTGTGGTTGTCATCCAAAAGTAACATTTAGAAAGTTTTGTTTTAACAGTAACTTCAAGCTAACAGCAAAGGAGTTGCCAAAACACAAGGGAAAGAGCAGCTCTCTAGGAAACTGGTTTATTAGGAGGGCTAGTCCAGTCAGGATGTGAGCACTGTTTTCAGAGCCCTCCTTCAACAGCACAGAATGTTTTCATGTAAAGGGAATGAATCAAACTCCTTATGCAACAGCTCACCAGCTAATCTTTCATAGTTTTTGCTAAAAGCTTTAGTAGCCAATGCTATATACTGTCCCTATTAGTTAGTTTGGTCCCTAAACCAAATAAAAGATGTATGTCAACAACCAAGGCTTGTATTTCTAGGTCAAATAGTGAAATGTCTCTACTGCTAAACTAGGGTAAAGTTGGATTACTGCAAATGCCAGTTTAATCCCCAAGTTTAAATGATACCTAAGTCTAAACAAATCTAAGTTAGGTATGTTGACTACAATACAAAAGTAGCTTTAAAGGTTAGTGGTTAGCTGGCTAATTGTGTAATCTAGTACTGTGAAATATCTTGCTAGCTCCCATATAACTTTTATCCCCTTTCAGACCAATTAATTTATTGAAATGAACTCACAGCTGTACTCCCACATCGCTAAATCTGTTGAAGTGTCAAAAATGGCAAATGTTTATTAAAGTCACACCTCTTCTATGCTCTTTGGTCTGTGATTATTTTTGTGACACACAGTGGTTGATCTTTGACACTTTGTTGTCCTGTTATGTTTTTGAAACATTGAAGGCACAAATGCCATGTTCTTGAAACTATTAATATTAGATCAATTATATGGAATATAATTACCAGCATAAGTAAATAATAAGTGAAATGTAATTACCATTTTAATATTTTGCGCTCACATGTTCCCCATAACCTTGTTCCAGCATAATGCCCCCCCAAAGGTTTCCTAGATAACATTTTTGAGCTATTCCACAGCAGACCTAAATAAAAAAAAAACATTTTTACACAAATTGTACTGCCTGCATTTGTCAAGCTCAACCATTCAACCTACTTATCAGAGTTATTTTAAGAAAAATATTATTAAATGTTTATTAATAATATAAACATACTTTGGGGTTGAGGCTAAACCGCTGTTCTGGTGTATTTTTTAAAACTAGTTTATAAGCTTTGTTAATTGCTAGAAAATACAGTCACACCTTACTTTTAGTGTTTAGATCTGTTGAGCTTCACTCATCTTCATTATTTAACTGTGTTTGAAAAGACAGCACATTCCAGTAAAAGGTAGTTGTTGACTGACAGCCCACAGGGCAGAAACAGTCCCCTGTTGCTCCAATCAATCGCTGTGTATTGTTCTTCTGCCCTGAGCTTCATGACAGGTCTGACAAACATTCACACCTGTGGACTAATCTGTCCAACGAATGCATCCTGGTAGACTGTGTGCATGTGTGTTTTCAACTAGATGAATCAAACAGGACAATTAAAGATTAAACCTGGAGACAGATTTCAATTAAACATGTAATAACAACACTGGAATAATACTGCTGTAGCTTTTAATGACTTAATGTAGCAGTAAATATTCAGTTCTCAGGAATACATGTAAATTCTTAGATTTTGAGCAATATATTTTAACGACCAATACTGTCATTAAAATACAATTTTTTGTAAAAAAAACAAAACACTTTATTATGTAATAAGAAAATTCACTTTTCACAGAAAATTCAAGGCTTCCATATATCCAATGCAAAAATTACATTTCAGCAGGATCTGTGTTGCAACAGAACTCAGGCAGTTCAACTCAATATGTTGCGCACTGATGAGCAGGAATGCAAACCTATGTGTTATGTGATCTTATTTATCCAGGCACCAGGTGTCCTAACTGTGCCCCTCAAGACCACCAGTTCAAGCTGGGACAGACAGCTTTACTCGTGCCCAGCTGTAGTGCTGCTTTGTACTTTCTCGTGGGTCTTCTGGTGGGTTGAGGAAACCGTTCTGACCCACAGTGTTCTGTGAAGATGTCTTATAACAATGCGTGATGCTTTCTCATACGATCTGAGGAAAATGAAACCTCCCATGCTAATGAACATCATCTAATGCTACGAGCCAATAGCTTTTACACATAATGAAACAAACATAGAACCACAACAGGAAGTAGATGCTGCCAATCCTGCATTATATAAATTTAAAGAAAAGGCTGTCAAGAGATTCATATTAAATGAAATGACAACATGATTAAATTAATAGCAATTCATTGCATATATTAACATTGTATTTTGGCAGAAGTACACCATCAAACAGATGTTACAAAAAGTGTCAACATTTTCATATGACTTAATCTTTGCGTTTAATTTTGACATTTATACAAGCTCCTGTAAAAAAACATTTGGCAAACAAGATTAATGTAATTGCAATATCAGCTTGGATATATTTTCTCTAAATGAAATTTACAGAGCAGCATAAAATGAAACATTAACTATACTCGATGAAACAAAAATTCAATATTTCTGGGCTGACAGTGTTGTCTGACAAAGTAGGGAGCGTTTAAGGAATGTGCAGTTCAGCGGTTGTTGATGTTGGAGAGGTTAGAGCGATGCGACAAGCCATGAAAGCACTGTAGTCTCCTAAGGCTCTTTTCCACGCAGCTGCTTTTGGTATAAGCGCTGGCCCCTGGGGGCCCCTCCACATGACTGATGGCCAGATGACATCCACACATGTCCCTTAAGCATCCAGTAACCCTGCACGCTCCACCCCCACCAAACACTCTATAGCTTTCTTTCTCATCCACAATAACCTTCTCTCTCTTTTTCTCTTTTATTCCCAAACTTTCATTTGATCCATTTTGCTCTATTCACACTGCATACCAGATTCACTCCTATTCTGGTCCTATTTGTGCATAATCACACCACCCAAACTAACTGATTTGATATCAGCCTTTCCATGCCTCTGCAGCGTGTCACCTGTGGGGGATAATGGTGGTCGGAAAGGGGAGGTGGGGTGGTTCTAAATTTAGAAATAAGGTCACAAGCGGTATAACTACTAATACATCAATTTTGTCAACTGCAAAGCTGTACAAGGTGCCAAGCATGTCAGGGATCTTTGGACTATTCCAGCGATTCGCAGAACTTGACGTTTCAGCATGCTTCTGTGCGGATCATGTGTTTTACACAGAGATGCCATGTCAGAGTGAGCGTGTGTGTGTGGACCTATAAGCATACACATTCATCCTGGAACGAATTAGCAAAGATGCATCCTGACAGTTTGTCTGTGCAGTGTGGTGTCGGTATTTTAGACTATGTAAGTGAGAAATGTGAAACCTTGTATGTGTGCTTTGAGTCAGTTCTGGCCTTTTCTACTGCAACGAAATCCAAAAATGTGTATCACAGCTTTCATTTTTTAATACAACTTTGTTAAATTATTCTAAATGTATTTGCCTAATAAGTGTAAATAAGTAATAAGTTGCCTAAAGCCTGAAACTTTCACCTCAAACATCAGTAGATGGAAAACTACATTTTAAATGATGACTGCCTATTCAAAAGTTTGTCAGTGAGTTGTGGCTGGTTGCCAGGGCATTACCATGTGATTGCTAGAGTGCCCTGTCTGGCTCAAGCCAGAAGAGCCAGCCCCTAAATCTATATTATGGTTCTCTATGAATATTTTGATTCTTAAATATGACTTGGGTGCTAATAATTAAGAGTACATTGCGGCTTCATTGTTATGCTTTTAATTATCTATTATCTTTCTTATAGACCACAAATCAACCACAACCTGCTACAGCAGGAAATTAAACATAAGAAGAGCAATTATGTCACAGTAAGAGCTGACTCACTGTGACATCATCACCTTGGGCAGCCCTGATAGGCTGTCAGTCATCAGCAGCTGGATCTAATAACACTCCTATTAATGGCTTTGTAAACAATGTGCACATTTAAGACTGATTTCTGATTCTTCTTTCTGTGGACCGAGACAGGTCATAAGTAACTGTTGCAGCAAAACTACATTTCTGAAGTTTCAGAAAATATTCTGTGGTGGACTTCGAGGAGGTGGGCTGCCTAAAGCCTTGCACTACACTGAAAATATTCTGTACTACATGAATATACTGTATACTACTGACCTTATAATACTGTCCCTACTTGCAAAATCTACATAACTCAACAGGCTTGTCAATACACATATTTGCTGAAAAGGGCTACAGGCTGGGATTCCATGTAGCAGCACTTCAAAGTTTTAGCTGAATAGGCTCACGAGCACATAGCTGTCTTGATTGCTGTTGTTTTGCTTGCTGTAGTTCTGCACAGACTCTGCAACACATGGAAGCACTTTCAGACTTTTCTAGTCTGCAAATGGAGCCATTACTGTAATTACAGCTTTAAAGCTGAGCAATTTGTACAAGGCATGCAGCAGTTTCACTTGCCCTATGCAAGCCCGGCCGAGACCCCTTTCCTGCCCTTTGTTTTCTTTTTTGGTCTCTTTATCTCTGAGAGTTTTTCATATTGCAATGTGAGATGTTGAGTGTACTACCTAAGCTCAATGTATTTGTTTGTAAACACATTTGTCCGAGCAACATTGCAACTTTGGATTAACCAATGACATAAGTTAGGAGGTGGGGCTATTGGTTTGTCTGACCAATGAAAGGTTTAAACAGAAAAAATATTTTTGGAATTCCATTATTTTGAAATGTAGAATTTTCATTTGAAGCAAAGTAACATAAATCATGCATCACCTTTAAACAGTTTATTCAAATTTATAGCAGATTTACAAGCAGTATGATTTTGAAAAAAAAAAAGATATTTACAAATTGTCCCTCATAAGAGATGACTGCAAAAATGATTGAAATGAACAAACAGTTACAGGACAAAAATGAATTGTTTTAACTCAGCAGGGTCAGAAGTAATACACAGTAATTTACACCCAGGTACTGCTCTGCTTTTCCACACCTCATATAAAACCAGAGGGATGTTTCCACTGGCTGTGCTCGTCCCAGCCTGACACACAGAGACAAAACACCGGAATGATGGATGATCTGTCTTTATGCTTCCTGTCAAACACACTGTGTGTTTTGTCTTTCCCATGATTCCGTTCTATCCTGGTACACTCCACCCTGTCCCCACCTGTCCAATGGCTGCTCTTCTGCACAATCTATATTTACAGTTTCTCTTCTAGAAACCCATAGCACCATCTTGAAACCACTATCTAAATCAGGGAATTGTGAAAGATTTAATATAACAACCGCCTGTCGGGAAACCACACACACATTGTTGTGTATTTGCAGGAAGTACTTTTTCTAATACGGGAGTCTATAAACATTCCTTCTGTATGCTAAATTAGTGGTGCTTACAAAGGCAGGCATTGCTATTGCTCATAACTTGTGGTTAGGGATTTAACAGTCACTGTACCTCATCCTGTTCTTCTGTGCTATAGACATGAATCGTGTGGCTTGTTATTAGTAATCACAAATTGTGTGCCTGTTTTTTAGAGGTGTGCTATTACTCCTCTAAGTCTTTAGATTAGATCAGATTTTGTTTGCAAGGTGAATAAAAAAAAATCCCACAGATTTGCATTGTAGGGACCCAAGCCATTTAAAAAGCCCAGAACATATTGACTTGGGCCAGTGCTTCTTGAAGCTGCCCTGCCCCAACCACACAGGACAAGCTAGCATGGTGGCAAGATTTGCACAGGCAGGCGCCATGCAAATTTTTCCATAACGTGTAAGAATCCAGTCTAGCTCCCCAAGAGATAATTTCTCATTTGCTGTTCAGAAACACAAGTTTCATGGCTCTATATTTAGACTGGGTTAGTTTATCGTATTTTACACTTTCTGAACTGATCGGTGGCCTGTACGTTGAGCAGCTTGGTGCTCTACAGTTCCTCACAGGGCTTGGATAACAGCCTGGAGTGTCTGGTGGCCAAAACACACAAACACACAGACACAAAGTACAGCAGACCTACCTAAAAACAAGGTCTCTATTACTTTAATTGGTCAAATTCTTAGACAAACACATAGCAAACTGAACTAATGACCTGAAGTATGACACCTCCATTGCCAAAACACATCACTCTGTCAGCCAATACTGTGAGGAGACAGGTGCAAAAAACATCCTTCACTCATTTCAACATACACATACTCTTTAAAGCTCCATACTTTATATTTTACATGCCTGTTTCCAACTCCTCTCAGACACTTAGACTTAAGCAGGCTGACTTTGTTACTGTACCTTTAAGACATTCATATATACAGTGTTAATGACCTGTTTTTACTGGCTACCTCTGCATTCCAGTGTAGTTCACGATCATTCATCATATGTTAATGGCTCTAACCAAGTTGATTTCTAAATGACCCCTTTCTGCAGCTTAGTCCTAATAATTAATCTGGTTTAACTGAAGGAAGCCCAATCCTGAAAAAAACAACCATGCCCTAGTAATTTTTTAAATTGTAGTACTGTACATACAGTAGTTTACAAAACTACTGTTTTGTGTGAGGTAGCTACTATTATTTGCTCAGCTGAAGCTGTAAATATTTAATTTGCATTGCCTGTTTGTCAAAAATTGGGATGCTTGGGGGGCATTTTTGGGGCCTCTAAGCAGTTTGGGCTTATGTGTGAGTTCTTTAA
The DNA here is from genome assembly GCA_036877625.1 of Ambastaia sidthimunki. Taxonomy (NCBI): domain Eukaryota; kingdom Metazoa; phylum Chordata; class Actinopteri; order Cypriniformes; family Botiidae; genus Ambastaia; species Ambastaia sidthimunki. The sequence goes on from JAZGTK010000219.1 coordinate 36,316, forward strand.
AATAAACTCTCTAAAGACCCCCTAAACAAATCCCAGGTCATGTCAGCGGTTATCTGTTTTTATGATGTGTTCACCTATTAAGGATGCAAATGCTAAAAATGGCTCAATAGCCTGTAACCCTGGAGCTCTAAAGTTGAGTTCCATCCTAGTCCATAGACAAATGAAAATGACTCTTGAATATACAAATGTCTTCTGACATCTAACATGCTCATACACAGGACTGTCTGCTTTGAGTCTTGACTGGACACATTTGTGCGTCAGTAGCGTCCCTGGCTGACCCTGCGATTGGATCAAGCTGCGTGTCTACCCGAGGTTTTTCTTTCTCTACTTTCTCTCCCTCTCCTCTGTCTCTCTTCTGTTGGTTTTGTCTACATTAGGGCCGTTTGTTTGTTCACCTTGTTCTCCATCTGGGAGGCATCAGCAGACAGAAGAATTATACAAAAGTCTCAGCGTCTTACCTTAGCCAACATTATCCAAGTCTTCGCCACATCCAGCGGAGTCGTGACGAACGCTGCTGTTCCACCTATAGAGAAAAGCATATTATGCATTTGCACATACAAAGTACAAACAAGCACTTATAGCAACAATTATATTAATGCAGTTAAATATGGCCATGAAGAAACAGGGTTATGCAGGTCAGTTTTATGAATTGGCCTGGCAATGTCACCCACTCGTAAACACTCATGAATGTTCATAAACTTCCTCTGGCATCAATGAGGACACTGAGAAGTTTTCTCCCCCCGTATAGAAATTATCTGATGAACAGTAATTATCTCACAAAAAAAGCTTTACACAGGCACTTTTCTATGCTTAAAAAAACTGCTTGTTTTCCAATATTGCCTAATTTCATTGAACAGTTGATTAAATGATACTCTGAACAGGGATGTGTCTGGAGGAATGTTCTGGGTTCCAGTTAAGCTCTATTAACAGCATCTGTGGTATGTTGATGATTAACATACAACAGACAATAACTCAGATGTCTCTTAGTTTTGTTAAAACCAAAAATAGTGTGTACAGTAATACAGTTACAATGGAATTCTATGGGGCACGGAATTCTGTTCAAAAGCAGAAATGTGGTTGCATTTGTGTTAAATAACTATTTATTGTTCCATAGCAAAAAATGTTTGTTAAAGTGAAATTCTTTTGGCAGAAAAAATTTATCACCTTTAAACAAATAGGGTTTGTAAATAAATCTGCTATGCTAGTTTAATGTAAAAACATATTTGATGTCTTGTGGCTATGCTTTGGAACAGTATTTAAAGGTATTCTGGTGCAACGCTTTCCTTCATAGACTTCCATCATTTCTTGTGATCAACAGCATGTCACAAAACACCTTAACTTGTATTGAACCCAGAACATTTTTTAAAGGACACAATAGCAACATGGCAGAAGAATTGAAAAATAAGTCTTTTCAAATGTTCTCAAGCCTGCAGCTGTAGCAAAACACCATCATCAGCAATACAATGCATCACAATTCACATTTGTTACCATGATGTTTCACAATGATGCTAACAACTGCAATCCACCTAAAATCAATGCATCTGTGCCAAATCAGCACATGTGCACACACAAATCCATTCCAATGCTCTGCAGGTGGTAGGGCAGGCAGCCATGTTCTTTCCCTCCTGGGTGAAGCGTCCAGGTCCCTGCAGTTCCAATACCTGGTAAGTATACAATGGTAAATTATGATTCTGGCCTGAGATGTTTTCCAGGATGTGCGGTGACTGGGATATTCGACAGCTGCAGGGGCCCCTGGGCCAGATTTGCGGCCCCTTAGGATAAGCCTGAACACAGTTAGACTGGATCTAGTTTGGACCCAGTAAACTCAATGACTGGTGACAACAGCTATGAGAGTTACAGAGAGCCTGATGCAGGGGGCAATATGAGGTCAATGAGAGGAGGAGATGATAGTGGTACATTTATTGACTTCTCAACTCTAATTGGTGGTTTCTGTACCACTCTGTTGGTGTGCACCAGCTGGTAAACAACCTGATGTGACCATCTTGACCTGAGCGGAATTATAAAGGAATGTGACTGGGTAACGTTTGGATATTCCTGGCACTGGACTTCATCCCAACTATCTCTATCTCCTTCTTTTGCGTTCCCAGACCTCTGCGCTAAAGCTAATCCTGCACACCTGCAAGAGCTCCACACACTGCTGCCTGCCAAGAGTCCAGTGTTCCCCCCCGCCTCCTTCACCACACGGCCTACAGAGAGAGAAAGAGAGAGAGAACTAAGGATTATTACATTCATCAGCCACATTTTAAAGAACAACTGAAAGCCCTTGGGTTTGCACGTGTGGGAATTAAACAGAACAGCCATACTAACATCCACGTTTCCAGTATGATGTCATAGCCTCATTTTCCACACAAGGATTTGTGACAAAATCTAAAAGAAAGAAATCTAGAACTCCACAGATCAGCAGAACACTGTCCTAGGTAGTCCTATTGTACAGTACTGGAAAAAAAAACATTTTCTTACATGATGATTCAGGATTTTATAAGAAATGAAGGGAAAACGACAATGATGAGAGTCACAGATGGAAGAATATCACAAGTCCAACACACTTCTACACGTCTACTTTTGTTCCAACACCTAGTAAGCCATCTTTCAGTCTGCTATAGCCTAAATAGTCTAAATAGCCAACTGTAAAATCAACTTAATTTTGGTGGAACTTTTCGCTGAGCATGCTGCAAAGAATTCTGGGATTGCTCTGTTTGCTTCATACAAGTAACGCTGCCTTATTTGGCCAATATGAGACATCTTACAAGCCAGCAAAATGTTGCTGAACCTATCTTATGTAAAAAACCTTTGTGTCTGGAGCACACCTATATCATTTCAAAATTCTGTTGATGTCTGTACACTGCTTGAGCTGCGATCAGTAGCCTCAAGTAAGACGGGTTTAACAGGATCTCAGTTACATAATTTGCACAAATTTTATAATGACTAATTGTTGTCTGAGTTGAAAGAGGTGAAAGCGGGTGAGTAGGAAGGCAGTAAATTAAACAGAAATACGTGTCTGTGTGTCCGAAATGATGGGGGAGGAGTTTCAGTCACATTCATTCTATGTGTTTGTTGTTTTGTGTTGCACTGGTGTTGCGTTCGGTTGACGTTATTATGCGGTCAGGCTGCAGATAATTGCTGAAGTTCTCCTACGGCCTCAGACCAGCAGCATCTGAAGGAAAACAATCGAAGAACAGCATGAAATAATTATGAATGTTCCTCCAACTCTGTACACCAAAACACACACACACACACAAACCTTCTCTTAGGCAGTACATCATGTGTGTTTCATTAGCTGTCAGATTAAGGGAGAGTCTTTGTTTTCGAGATCAAAGAACTGTGTTGGAGATCATCCATTCAACCCCGTCACACTCACTAAAAAAATGGAAGCAAGTTCACCTCAAAACACAGTGACTACAGCGCCATTGGCCAGGAAGTACCTGACATGAACTAAAGCCACCACAAACACAGGTGTTATGTTCAACTTTAATTATATATAATATTTCAAATTAGATAGCATTTATGGGTGAAATTGCATATATTGGATAAAAAACTAACAAGAAAGCTAATGCAATCACAAAGCAACACAAGTGAAAACATCGCTTCCATGTTAATCCATGATAAACATGTTACAATTTATGAAATATATGTTTCTGAAATTGATGTGCTGAGTTTGCTGTTTCGATCCTGACTGATGGTTGTTGAACCAGCAAAGAGAGAAACATTTCTGAAACTGAACAGGTGGGTTCCACTCATGGGGAAAGATGAGAAAGCTAGATAAACTGACAAAGCCAAACTCAGTAGCCAGGCTGCGTTATATGCTTTTAATAAAGGACTGTGAGAACCAGGGAGCCAGGCCACTGGCAGCCTTGTGTGACAGGAACCGTGTGTTTAATATGATTCTGGCAGCTACTGAAAGCCACTGATGATATCCAAGCAAAGGTGTAGTGTGAGGGCCTAGATAAAAGGGATAGAAAAGGCTTATTAACTTTATAATCAGCATCTGCCAATAATCCACATTAGCTTGAACTTTTCTTATATAGTAAAAGTTTGTCTGGCATAAATCATTAAGACAGACTTTCGTTTACCCTAGAAAACATACCCAAGATCACCTTAAAAACATTTACTGTATGTGAACAAAAGTCAAGCTAGAACATTCCTGAGATCACCTTAAAAACATTTACAGTATGTGAACAAATGTCAAACTGCACTATACTGTAAATCAAAGACTTATCCAACATTCTTTTCTGGAATGCACCACCCCGGCTACGTGTAACATCCGCTTTCAGGATCAGTTACTTAAACCAAATTACAACTTACTCATGACACACTTGCACTTAATCATGGGAATGAGTTTGATCCACTAACACATAAATGTCAAGCTGAGTGGGCACAATGGGAAAGAAATGCCCTGGTGATGTAATGTCACAGCTGCTCGTGGTTTTGTAACAGAGCAGCACTGAGTTTAGGGGATTGTTGGTAGATAAACTTTGGGAATTGTGGGATACGCTGAAGAGAACAGATGGTTTAATTCAGCGTGCTGCTAAGATGCCGGGGCTTAAGTTGTTTTTGGTGCGAATGACTTGAGAAGTGGTTTGGTTATACTAAGGATTTGTTTTTTTCTGACATTAAACACTTGCAAGGATTGTAGAATTGGGTTATTTTGTGGATTCTGTGTGGCCCATATTAACAATACAACAGACATTGTGCTCTAAACCAAAAACAGACAAATGGACAAGCCCACACATACACACAGCATTAAAAAGGCCACATTATACAATTTGCATTTTAGTCTTTCCCCCCCAAGTCCAATCAAGGTTTCTTGCACCCAAACCATTACAGTTTAATTTCACATTTTCACACTCTTTTTAACTAAGAAGAACTAAAACAGAACTAAGAACTAAACAGTCTGTTTGCTTCTGTACCTTTAAGACTTTTATATGTAAATGACCTCTGTTGATTAATGGTCTGATTAGACTGGTGAAAGAAACACAGCTGTAAATTTTACAATACATCTACATAGCACACAAGCTCTTTAAGTTTACACACAAGCTCTTTTAGTAAAACAACAACTCCTGTTGTTTTATCCTATGGGGTCTTTAAGGAATATTTTTAAGTGTAGAAAGAGAGACCACACGCATACGGCACTTAATCCTGGATCTATGCTGTTATCACTGCTTTACACTCTAATCATTTGATGCTAGTGGAACCTTTCAGCTGCTTCAAGATCTCTAAACTGGCGGGCAGAAAATCTACACATGCAGACACAACGATGTCACCATAAAGCACAATGTTCTGCTGATGAACAGAACATTGTGTTTGAAAGTTTGAAGTGAAGGACACACAGCCAAACGCTCCTCTGAGAAAGAAGCAGCTTTTCTGCCACTGGACAAAACGTGCTTCCATGGTAATTTAAAACTGAACGTGCATCTGAACAAATGCAAAATTCTAGGAAACGATGAATGAAGCAAAGCAGCTGTACGAAACGAATGCTGGCATCCTGTGGCATTGTCTAATCGAGGCTTTTCTTGCTTTTCAAAGAAAGAGAGTTTAGCAAAGACTCTCACATTCCAACGACTCCGCACAGATGGCCGGACAGGGTGAAAAAAAGAAAAAAAATGGAGTGAGAGAATGCCTTTGAACGTGTCACAAAGAGGCGGCCATGAATGACACTCCTTATTATGGCAGGGAATCACGGTTAACTTTTGCCCACAGCTGCACGTGCTGTTGTCCTGCAATGCCTCTTATGCTTCGCTCCGCTCCGGTCGCTAGGCCAAGAGTGCTAATGGAATTTTCTGCTCTCGCCCTGGAGACATGATGTCATGCTCACAAACTAGGTCTTTTTTTTAGAAAAACGACTTTTATGTGGCCCAGACGAGACAATGAAGAGGGAAATAGACAGTTGGCCGAGACCCAAGGCTCGCGAGAAATTACGATTCCGTATAACCGTCGGCGAGGGCAACCAATAAAATGAGGCGTCATTTTGAGATTACCTAAAAAGCGAGTTATTAACAGATATTGAGTCAAAGTGTGGTACTTAGAGTTGTAAATGTGTCAGAACATTAGCAGGCCATTATTCCTTCATTATAGTGATGTTATGGGGCCAAATTAGAGCAAAATGAGAAAATGTGAAAGCATGAAAGAGTGAGAAGGTGGATTCATACCTTCAGGTACTCCCAGAGTGGAAAATGCACCAGTGAGAACGGGATCTGGAATTGAAACAGAAGTGAATCCATTAGAAGTTTCTGAATAAAATACAGCCAAAATGTTCACACAGTATAGCTCAAATAGTAGAACAGAGCACAAGCATTGTAAGGGTCTCATATATGATTCCCAGGGAACATATTATTGATAAAATTAATAAACGCTAAATGGACAAAGAGGTATGATTATTATAAATGTTTGTTTTTATTATATGTTGATAGCATACATTCTGGAAAACACTCTACTCTTCGGAATGCAAATGCAAATGGATAAAATTGGATGAAATTGGTGGAGTTGCATTTGCCAGACAATGCTATTAACACGCTGAATGCAGATACAATATTTATTCTAAAGACAAAGTCAGCTGTCAGTTCTCGTGAAGTGACAGATACACACAGCGGCTTCTGAAAAGTGATTTGACGTAAATGAAAAACTCGCTTTGGAAAACATGCAACATTAATGCCATGCTGCTGTTCAGTGGGAAAATAAATACATGAATAACTAAACCTCTGAGCACTATTATCTTTTGTAAAAGAAAATGGATGACTTGTGGCAACATGTTAAACCACAAGCACTGGCCATTTATCTCATGTGTCAGAACGTTTTAATACTGAGTGAGAGAGTGTGTGTGAAAGAGACAGAGAGAGAAAGATGATAAATTAATGAAAAGTCTGTGGTCAGAGGGAGAGCACAAAAGAGAGAGACAGAGGTGGCAGAAATCTTTCTTTCCACCAATCAGGCTAAAATAGAAGAAATCGATGTCACTGGTGAACAGTGGGCTGACAAAAAAAAAATCCTGACATACACCAGAGAGGGGAAGATATAGAGAGAGACAGATAAACAGAGAGACACAGAAAAAGTCACAGACAAATGTGTTACTCGCTTGTGCAAAACTCTCTGCCACAGTAAACTTCGCCCGTCAAGTTTCACATTTGCTGAGCAATTTCTACTGCTTGTGGTTTTCAGTGCATTGCTAGGATGTTCTGGGTGGTTTCTTGTTGCCCTAAATCAAAAGATTCTACCCTCAAGGGTATGACAGGGCTATTCCAACCTAGTTCTAGCATGTCACCATTTTGCAGAGTTTAATTGCAGCCCTAATCCAACACACCTGCCTGTAATATTCAAGCAATCTTGATAACCCTGATTATCTGGTTCAGGTGTGTTCGATTAGGGTTGGAACTAAACTCTGGACAGTGGACCTCCAGGACCGGAATAGCCCTGCTATACGATATGTTAATGTAAATATATAGGATTTTGCCAGTTTCTCATCTGCTAAGCAAAAACCTGTATATACTTCAGATCCCTAAGAATAGCACACCTCAATAATCCAAACGATTTAAGGTATTTATTCATGTTCACAACACATGCAATTTTAACTAGAAAATATGAAATATATTTAAGCAGTAACAACATTAATAATTACCTTAAAAACACAGCTAATGATTAAATGACAAATTCTTTAGAAAGGAATGATGCATTGCCAAATACAAAATCTTTCCACACTCAAGCCTTTATCACAACATTAGGCTTGTTAAAAAAATCCCTGTTCTCCACCCAAAATACTTTACTGCAAACAACTAATTGTAAAAACAGAGCCTAATCTAATACAGTAATGATTTACAAAAAAACAACACTGACTGGCTTAAGTTGAAAAAACGGTCTAAGCTAAGTAGAAAAAAGGTCTGTCAACAATTGACATAACAAACACACAAAAATAACACTGCAAACAATACAAGGACATCATAGCAACTGCCAAAACGTGACATGTCCTGATTTAAAAAAAAAAAACAGATTGGTGCAATGTGACCCAACACTGGGGAGCGTACGCTTTTTTTCCAAAAACTAAATCAGCCACCTGTCTTTTATTACCGACATGATAAATTCAGCGTCTCCATGCTCTGGAGAAATGGAACGCTTTGAGGAATCCGCAGGCAGAAATGAGGTACAGCTGATTTATGCATCAACCTCACAGTTCTGGCGAAGACACGGCGCCTGAACAACACAGATGGTCAGATTTATATTGATAAGGCAGTAATGCATGACGAGAGAGAGCGTGTGATGGAGATGGAAAAGACAGAAGGATGGAAAGCAGGTTTTTGACTGAAGGCGGGTGAACTTCATGATGGGATGTTAGTTTAGTGGATGATGGCACATTATGCATGTGTGGTCTGATGACCAGCTGTACTGACAGCACTTAAAACACATTAGCAACACGCTCTGTAGCATTTCATTTTTTATTCCTTAAGTCTAGTTATAATGTTAGTCAGGTTTTTGCACCAATAAAAAAATCATTTTTAATGACCATTTCACCTTCTCAAGAGTAAACAGGCTGTTTTGGTTCTGTATCTTTTAGAAACAATCTTTGTTTCGATTGGCTAACCTAGCTATACTGTAGCGACATGACGCACATTGACGCATCTTACCCAACTCTCCCTTTAATGTTACACTAACCAATACTCTAATCCTAACAGAAAGAAAACTTTCTGCATTTTTACAATTAAAAAAAAAATACTATATTTTTATAGTGTTTTTACAAATAAGGATGTGCCCAAATAAATCTGGTTTTGTCAGGTTTCGCTGACTTTTGGGTACAAATCTGTCCCCAATATATGGTTAAGTAACCCCCCCACACACACACACACTCACACACACACACAAAACACAGCCAAGGACCTAAATTGATCAATATGTATATGACTGACCACTATGTATATAAATGAGTCAAGATGTTGAAGCAGGATCTATTACGTAATTGCTGGAGCTGTGCATCGTTTGTAGACTGTGCAGACTGACAAACATCAACATATTAATGTGTATTACACACTCTCTCCTGAAGGATTCTCTATGCTGTCAGTGATCGAATCACTGTGTGTATCTGTCAGGTGAATTATCACTGAGAGATCTGGCAGGCTGTGTGTCTGTGTGGGTGTGCTGGGTAACCGGTGAGAATATTAGTATTCGGCACTGCTCTGTGCTGTCAGACTCCTGGCTGCCCATGTGACATCTGGGAAAACAGATGTCAAAATGCATTTAAATGAAGGTTGATTGGACGGGTTGCGGTGTGCATGCTATTTGACAAATGGCTTTAATAGGTCAGACTGTACGGCATGAATACCAATGAAAGGAGAGGGAGAGAGGGAACGATCAATCTAAAATCTGATTCAGTTCGATTGCATTCATTTAAATCACATACATTTTCAGTTTGCCTCAATTAAATTGAAATGTGTTCTTATGTGCTTCAGTTCATTTAAGCCTAAACTATATTTTGACTAAAAACTCTATTTTTATACTAATTAAATATAGAACTTCATCTTACAGTTGCATAAAAAGCCATGAGTAGCATCCAAACACTACCGTAACCACTGTAAAAGGCTTTATAAATGTTTTAATGAATTCATTAAATTTCAAACCAAGGCTTGAGTTTTGTGCCTTGAGGTCCATGTCTACTGGCTTTAGAACTACCTGTCAAGTATACCTGTAGTATACCTGTCAAGCCATTTTTCCTAATATACACATGGAAAATTTACATTTCTTACAGCATTCTTTCAGTTCTGGGGGAACAAATACTGATGACTCATCCCAATCTACACAGATTTTTGTCCAATCAGATTCTTTCTATAATGAGAATGCCTCTTTCCCTTTCTGGACTACTGTGGTGTGAATGACTGTGACAAAAAAATGGACCATGTATGTTACAACCTAACACAAATGTCACATCCAAGAAAATTAAACTTAAAATACTGGTCACTGGAAATAGCATTAAAATGGAATGAAGGTTAAAAATCTGCAGTGCTGCAGACTAAAATGTGTTTCAAAGTGACGCAGGAGTAAAGAAAGACAGAGTTTGTGCAGTGCTGAAATAAAACAAAGAAATATTAAAGTGCTGTGGTAAGAGGATATTTCTCAACTCTAGAGGGAGGACATACTGGCCACTCCAGAGACATTCAGAGAAAGAAGAAAGAGAGGCAAAGAGAGTCAGACTGAGAGACAGGAAGTAGATGAGGGCCAGATGGATAAGTCATCAGCTGAGTAGTGATTCAGCAGCACAGGGTATGAATACAGAAGACAGACTGAAGGTGAGCTGGATTTGGATAGATTAATCCTTACTTTATTACTGAGAGCTGTGGAAAAAGGCCACTGTCTAACACACACACACACACACACACACACGCACACACAGTGTGTTCTAAAACCTAGTGAGCTATCTACAGAAGCAACATTTTAGGGCACGCCCTGTTGTCCCAAAAGGTTGGCAACTTAATTATACTGCCCAATATAAATTATGCTTTCCAGAATCCATTTCAATTAGAATTTTTCCCATAAAGACAGTAGACAGATAGGCAACTTGCAACTTACATACACACAAGTCACAGAAATGCACACAAACAGTATGTGTTTGTCAAAATAGAACCAGTGTTTGTCTGTGAGTGTGCACACACCAAACATTGACACAGACACATAAAGCATAAGCAAATCTATCAGCCAAAGCATTTAATTGACAGCTTGTCTAAATGCAATGAGGAACAAACAAGAACAAATTGGAGGGGAGAAAGAGGGGGTGAGAACGTGTGAGAGAAAGAAAGTTTTATCATGCAAAAGTTAAACATGTCGCTAAACCTGTTTGTATTCTGAGTGATTTATGAGTCTTCTTACAGGTGTGTGTGTGCTCGTGTGGGTGTCACATTTGTGTTTGTACAGGCATGTTTACATGCCACTGTCTAGATACTGTGTTTTGTGTGTGTGTTCAACACCTTTAAAGTGCAGAGCTCCCTCAGATGATGTTACTTTATTTTTTAATTATAAAGGGGATCCAGATATTATAGAAAAACATAGAAATATAGAATATAGAAAAGCATATAAATGCCAAGTTTTATATTTTCTAAAGAAATAGTGGCATTTTTCCACACCAAAATGACCAGCGTGCCGTGATACTAAAGCATTGTGGGTAGTTGCTGGGGGATGGTTGCTATTATGTTCAGGGCAGTTTCATACTGGCTCAGATCCAAAAGAGCCCCACCCACAAGGTGTTTAGATATGGATCGACATGGAACATAACATTTCAGATGACAACATGAAAGTAAATTGAAGTCTCTGAAAAATAAAAGATCACGTTGAATTGCACTAATTGTACCTTATGTTTATTCAAATCTCTAGTGACTGAAGTATAAGAAACAGTATAAGCAATGTTTGAACAAGCTCTACTAATTACAAACTGGTTCTGTGTTACTTTTAACCATCTATGATTATAACTATTGACTGAACAACCAGTCAGTTGTTACTTGTTACTTATTTACTGTAGCCTACCCATAATTCAGTTGGGTGGTTTTCTCAGCACTTCACACCAGCTTAATGTCAGAGGTTATATTAATAGAGCAGGATGTGAAACGCTGAGCTTTTCTGAGCCTAGAAAAAAGGCTACAAACTATTAAAAAAAACTCTATAAAATCTCCTCTGGGAACCTGCTTAAAAAATAAATAAACACATAAATAATAGAAAATCAATAAAGTGAAAGCTGGCCAGTGGGACGCCCTAAACGCTTTATCAGAGTGGGGGGGGGAGTGTGAGGGATGCTGGCTGTGTTGTGTTTCATGCTTCCCTATGGCTGTAAAATCTTGGCTGTGGAGAGAAATGAGGCCTACTCCCTCTTACAGCTCCCCTGACTGGAACACACACTGCTTAATGTAAATTCAAAGGTCAAATACGTGGAGAGAGGTTGATTTGAGGTTTTGCATATAAACTTTCCCGTAACACTCATCAAGCGGCAGCATTTTTGGCCAGTAAGGCTGGAGAAAGCATGAATCAGCAGGGCTGTAAATGTTCAGCACTCTTTTGCGTATGACTGCGTGAATCCACTAGCTGAGAAATTCTAACTGACAGGCCGAATGCCTCACTATCGCATGAACACTTTCACCGGCTTTGCTTGAACAAGCCAAACCAGGCCTGGAGCTCTAGAACTCGTTAATCAGCCAATAAGGAGATACGGAATGTTGCGACCCTCCAATCAGATTTTGGAAGCTCCCTGGTTTCCATCAGTGCCTATGACAAGTGAAAACTCCAAGCAATAATATTCTAAACAAATTAAGACTTGTCTCATGCTAGAGGGGGAATGACAGAAAGCAAACGAGCAAGAATAGGTGGAGGGAGGGGTTATGTGGTTAAGGACTGTTTGGAATCAGTGAACTGGCAAATATTCAAAAGTGCAATTCCATCGACACGAGAGGCAACCCTTCCCAGAACAGTCACATAACATTTACATTGCGTGGGGATTTTCTGGCTGCTGTTGCATTTCCCAGCACATTAAGTGTGCCAGGCTGATAAAACAAGTGAACAAAAGAGGAGTGAAAACACAGACTGCACCCCTATCAACAACTATCAGGTCTACGGTGGATGAGCAGCAGCTACAAGTGACCCGTTTGTTTCCTTTGTTCTTATTTGAACAGGTGAATGCCAGGCCTACAAAAATAGGAAATTCAAGTCCGACAGTGACCAACATAAGCTACAGGTGCATACATGCATGCAAACAAACACAGAAACCTGTCAGTCTGGCATGGAGGCCCTTTCATGCGAGGCACAGAAGCGTGAAGCGGGCCCTCGCACGCATTCACGAAAATCTTTGGTTAGCCAATTTATGATCGATGTGTATATGACATGGGATGCCCCCTGGCTGGACCAATTAGGTGCTGACAGCGCCAAAGAGATGGATGGTGGTCCTTGGGGGAAGACGGAAAAGATAGAACAAGACAGAGAGAGTTTGGAAGGGAAGATAGATGGTAGGGGCAGGAAGAGAAGATTAGACTGATTCAGAAGGGTGTTAAGCAGGGTTTGACAGCCTTCAAATTCAGAGCTGTCAGGTTGGGGCATTCAGGCAACTGTTTGGTACCTTCTGGTTTAAAATCAAACCATCAAAGTCACCAGTTTTACACAGCCCTCTGTAGCTGGGGAAAAGAGACAGAATTAGGAATAAAACATAATTGACTACCAGTATATTTAGACATTTAGTAAATGTCCAAAGCAACTTACAATGGCTTCAGATTCATTCCCTGGGACTGAACCCATGACCTTGGGATTGGTGGCACCATGCTGAGCTTCCTAAAAGCTGCATAAATGTTTAGTCTAAATTAAAAATAACAGACAGATCAAATAATTAAAAAAGGACTTCTAATAAATAAAGCAAGTTTTGCCAAACTTGCCACATGCCATAATGCTACAGTGTTTTGGGTGGTGGCTTAATGATAAAGTTAAAAGAACCCACTCATGATATTTTCATGATATTCTAGTTGCTGAAATGGCTTGGATGCCTTCTTCAATTTAGGTCTATTTGTTATTTTCACCTTTTATATTGTCTGCCAGGAAAAGTGATAAATCAAATCACTTAGAAAAGTAATAACACACCTGTCCTTCACAAGCCACATAATTTTAGTTAAGATTTATGCCTGCAGCACAGACGGAGCAGTGTGGGATGAGCCGTATGGCAAGGTTCAATACATTACACAGGGTAAGAGGTTTGTTCAAATCCCCTGCCCCAGTGTATAAGCAATATTAGCTCAACCAGTAGAGCATTGTGCTAACAATGCAAAGGTTGAGGGTTCAATCCCAGGCAACACATGTACTGACAAATTGCATACTCTGAATGTCCTGTGAGTCGCTTTGGATAAAAGCATCTGCCAAATGTATAAAATGTAAAAAAAATATTAACAGTGCAGCTTCGTGAACACCACAAACAAGCATTAAACAATGGATACAGAAGAAACTGTGATATTTTATTTTTTCCTCCGCTCTTAGAGTTGAATAAGTGCAGTACTTTTTGACATTAAGCAGTGACATCATGCTCCTACCCTCGAACCTGACAGCTCCCCACAGATGTTTCCAGCCTTGGGCTGCTGTTACGTGAGCTAAACTAAACATTACAGTCCATCTACAGCTCTCACCAGTTAAAGCTTCAGCAGGTGGGTTCTCCCAACCCACCATCATCTACAGCCCTTAACATTCAGTAGTATCCGTTTTGCTGTTTTTTATATTAGTTATGGTATAATTAGAACTTGGGCAGAAGTAAAAAAGTTACCTGGCACACCAATCACAGCCTCTTTTATGGCCTTCCCAGCATGAATGTTTCAAATGACATCATCATGATTTCATTCAATTTAGTCCAATACTATCTCTCATGAGAGCAATAGTGTGGCTGAATTGGCCATGATTACTTAGATGCAAGAGCGAACAGCCTTCTGTGTTTTGTGATTTATATGAGGTGCTTAATACAATGGGGTTCATTTATATTATCCTGCCAGATAAAATCTGGTGCGAGAAATGCGTTACATCAACATCTGCTGACCTCACGTTCGAACACAGGAAATGCTGAAATCTAAAGTCATCGCTGATTGTTGGGTCAACATCAGGAAATCCCCTCAACCTATTCAGGGCTCCATGTTTGAGAAATGATAATTGGTTGAAACCTCAAAAGCACTGCTTCAACTAAATTTGGAACAATTATTGATCTGACCGGTATGGAAACTCCCGGTTTGAGGATTTCTCAGCTGAAATAATAACATTAACTGTCCTGTTGAGCTGCTCACCTTCAACCTCCAATTAACATGCATGTCTGTGATCAGACTCTATTTTCCTCCTGAGATGTCTGCAATAACTTCTTGTGCTTGAAGAAAGATGTGTTCAGAGAAGGCGTGGGTGAACAAAAAACGAACGCTGAGAACAAAATGAGTAAAGCCATGTTCACACTGACAGCGATTTTATTGTTTTTGTGCTGATGATCTGTAATAGTCATTCCTACAGCTGGTCATCCTAATGTTATTGGTGAACTGGGCAAGTGGTCACAGCTTTAACAATATGATCACATATGAGATGTATCACATTGCCAGAAATAGCAGGCTCTCAGTGAAATGCTGTGAGTTGCCGACAATGTAAACTCCCCTTGAAAGTTTATAGAAGGGCAGAAAAAAAGATGGGGCGTAAAAAATAAATCACAACATCAGACAGCAAAGCTCACCCTACAATTAGAGGTTAACCTCACACTTGTTTTACAAGGGCACAGCTCTTTCATGAGAAGGGCGATACATATCACCCTTGAGAAGGGATGGCCCTCTCCTTCTGCCTGTTGCTTTCTTAGGCAAACATTATTACACTTGGATAATTTTATTTATGTCCGGGTAACTGTGTGATTGTTAGTTTGTTGCTGCTCAGAGGCACATTCAAGCTCAGGTCACAGGTCTAAGGGGCATCAGAGGGACAAGAGCCCCTCTAGCCTCTCACCCCCATCACTATTACACCCCTCCCTCTGTCTCTTTCTTTCCTCTCTCTCAGTCCCCAGCCAGACCGGCGGCCCTTATTGAAACCACATGTGAGGGGCTGAGATGGTTTTCTGCTCGGATTGAGGCAAACATGCAGAAAATTGTGGGAAGCAAACACAACCCCGAGACCTAGCAAGATAAGCTAATTAAAACAACCTAACCAACAAATAAGATGGACGCACAAACCCACAGCAACAAACCCTAACTGAAAAACTGTCAACATAAATAAACAAACAAACAAACAAACAAATTAACTAAAATCTACAACATGGCAAAGTTGGTGCCTGAACAAACATGTAACTTTTAATTTAAAAAAAGAATGCTTCAAACTAAAGCTGCAGCATGATAGATAAAAAGCAAAACAAATTCTGTACAGATGATTCAAACAGATCAGTAGATAAATTCTTTCTCACATATTTTCTGCTGTTTAAATTGCAATTCAACTATAATACTGTCATGAATCTAAATGTACTGAATTGTGTCATTTTCATGATATGTGTTGTCACTGGTGGAAATGGCCTGAGGTTTACTGAAAAGACCCTAGTTGGAGACCTAGAAGATCAAGATATTAAGATCTACTTTAAATACGCTCACAATGTAGGTTCAGCTGACATCCATGATGTGTAGATCTGAATGAGTGTTTGTTTGTGACTGAAACTTCAGAGTGCTGTACAACTTATGAAATATTGCCCATGTGGACACCTAAGAAGCACACTAAATATCTGAAGACAAAACCCTTATATGCTTGAGAGGATTTAGATCAGAAATATCAACATATCAGACCGTTCTGAGGCTCCCATTCCAGAAACCTTGGCGAGAGCAGCAAGTCTTGTGATTGTTACGCTATTGGTGTAAAGAACATGCACAGCTAAGGATTGTGGGTAAATAAGGATAATTTAACAGCTGTGGCTGTACTAAGGCTGCTGCTAGAAGGGAGTCCCAGCATGAGACATGAGTCAGTAGAATGAAAGTCTGGAGTCAAGCAGGGATGGGAGTTTGAAGTCTACAGTAACAACAAGAACTATACATTAATCTCCATATATTATGCTGGCCACCAAAACTGTGAGAGTGCATTCTGCTGAAAAACACTTTAAGCATTTCTACGCAAGTATGTGCGTATAAACCTGGTCTTTTTTACACATGAAAAGGTCTGTATTCAGTTAAACTCTATTACTCATCAGAAAAACTCAGACGAATGGAGTGTCTTGTTCAGCCCCATCATACTGTACATGAGGATTCTTGTAGTTCTGATCATCATCCTTGTGAGAAGACCTGCCAAAACCAGTCCCACAGGGAGAACATAGAATGGAAGGTTGGAGCAACCTGCAGCCAGACACACACATACTGTATGGCTCATTCTGAGTCTTCTCGTTAATCACACACACACACACACACACACAGCCTCTCAACATCTTGGACAAAACATATCTATGGGTTTCTCCAGCATACATGATTGAAATCTCCTTCAATCATTTTCTTCAAGCTGGAATTCATCTCACAGAACCAGACTAGTCCAAAGCTTGCAGCTTATTTTGGCCAAGAACAGTTCAGTTAAAAAAGAAGTGGCCATATAACCAACACATAAAGTGACTTTTAAGTGATATTTATGGGTAGGTAAATGTAAAATCAGATATAACTCTAAGAGCGCTATGAGTATACAGGAACCATCAAGTAAACTAGTTTACTTGTAAACTCGAAGGGCAAATTCAAAACGACATCCCAAGTGTCACAAAGTAAACTGATTATTTTTGATTAGCTCTTAGCAATTAGCCAGAGTTAAAATCGGTCCACCCTAACTCTGTGCATGAAAATTGTGTAAAGTCAGCCAATCAGATTAGAGCTTGCTATTTTGAAAAAGCTCTTTCCCTTTTTTGTGTGCCAATATGCACAAATCAGTTGTTGGATATGTCCCATGAGACCTATACAAAGCAGATGTTATTTTGCTGATGTGAGCTGACACCACCTTTTCATGACCATGGTGGCTTAATTGATATAATTAGTTGGTATGTTTTTGATTTAAAGAACATGGCAACCGCTGTCAGTAAACACAGTAATTCGGATAACTAGGGTTGTCATCGCTGATGTACATATGGAATTTGAGGTTCACTGCCGCAGTAGGGGCTGGATTAGCAGGTTAGTCTGAGGTTTGGAGACGGTTGTTTTTTCTTTCTCTCCAACAGCTCAAGCAACAGCTGGCAAAACTGCGTCTCAGTTGACATGCAACCACACCATCCCAGAACTAACCCTGTTTAAAACACGCAGATTACAGAAACAGTATCTTTATTCCGACATCACACTTCAATATTCCCTCCCTCAAATGCTCATATTTCACCTAAAGGCATGATGTGTTTAGGTGGAAGACAGAGGAGAAGCCTCCATGTCTTCACTTGTGTACTGTGAATCATTCACTCATATATGGCACAGCTAAAATAAACAGAAACCCAGCCAACCAGAAGAGAATAAACACAAACTGGCACGGATCAATGCTAACACACACACTTATATACAATACACCCACACATATGCTAAATATACTAACACATTCACATGTGTGTGCAAAGTATAGTGAAATATGAGGATAATGCATGACTTAAATGTTTAATGTCTGCTGGTCAGGGAAAATAAAGACAATGAATAAGATCACAGAACGGAACAAAGCTGTGACAGAAGTTATATTAAATGCAGCTCTGTCAAAACAAAGTAATAAATAAAAAAATTTTAAATCAAAATTTGTATCTGTCAACAATAGTTAACGCACAATAAACATGAATTAACAATTGTATTCATATTAACTAACACTAACACAAATCTGAACGTGAGCTGATGCATTAACTAATGTTAACAAATGCAAATTGTAAAATGCTACAAAATATATATAAATACATCATCATTATCAATGCTTCAGTATCACTTTAAAAGAATCCAAACTACATGATTAAACTTAGTCTATAAATAAAGAACGACTGGAAATGTCAGAGAAGTTAAATGAAGGGAACAAAGAACTGACAGGAAATTAATTGAAAATATGACACACTAGAAAAGTATAAAGAAGCTCAGCCCCTTACTGCCATCCTCCCTGTGCTTGCGTTTATAAAATAAAAGAGCGACGGACACAAATCAGCTTTGCAATGCAGTTCAAACACATACATTTTCACTTTTGTTTGTTGCACGGTCCACTGTGACCAATGAACAACAGCAACATAAACACAAGTCTAAATCTGACACATTGATCTCAGGCAGGTCCAAGACCTGAGGGGCTCATTGCCTTCAGTGTCAACTAGCGATCAGAGGAAGGGTAGAGAGACAAAGACAGAAAGAGTGAGTGAGAAAGCAAGCACTGAACTACGCTTGATTGATCTGACAAGAAAAAACCATTAGCGATGTTGCTGTCAAACAATGTCACAATACAATAAAAGAGCAAAGAATATAATGATAATTCCTCCCCAGCATAACAATGAAGTCATCTCAGAAGTTGAGTAGCAGAAACTGTTAGGACAGGCCTGTACCTCGTTCAATATGTGGACATTAACGGTTCTGAAATAGGAGCCAATAGGAGAGTTTGCTGCAGATAAACAGCAAGCCAACTTGTGAAACTGAGAAGAACCTTTAAGAAAAAGTTCAAACGTAGCTTGACAGTTCCCATTCATTTACATTGTTTAGATTAGAGTCGAATGGACATTCTGCAAAATATCCTTACACGTGTAAAAGGAAGAATGAAAAATTAAGATTGAGAATGAGAAAATTACAACAGTATTCTCTCAGATTAAGGTGCTGATCTTACACTTGAAGGAATAGTTTAACCCCATCATGAAAATTATGAAGTAAATACATTTTTGGAGATTTCAGCAACAACTTAAACAGAACTTGACAGGAATGCAGCTCAAGGTGTAGGTGTTTCATAACTACATTCTTACAGGGTTGCCAGGTCTCCTCCCCTCCTCTCTAACATCTGTACTGATATACAGTGAAGTTTGTCAGATGGTAACCGATGAGAACTGTGAGCTACTCTTCTTCTGTCCATCTCTTACACTCTCCCTCAGGCGAGTGTCGTGCTGTGATTTCATTGTGAGCATGACAGAGAGAAACATTTTCTAATAAATTCCATACCATTCCTTTTTAAACTTAAATTTGCCATTACGGAAAAAGACATTACGGAACAGAACAATTCGAAAGGGAGCAGAAGTAAATGATTTTCAGTTGTACCAGCCATTTAATTTTTGCAAAGTTGTTTAAAATATTTTTGTTTGATGTTGATACTAATCTGAAGTGCTTCTCAGAACTGATTCAGATGGTTATCAGATTTTTCCTGATCCTGTTATGCCCTCTAGTGGTGGTAACTAAGTTCCTAGTAACTATAAACCTATAAAATGAAAATAATACATACATTTTTTCCTCATCTGTTCAGACATATGGTTACTACCTTAAAGCCAACTTGACATTTCTGGGGAAACTGGACTCAATATCTCAAACTATAAAATATTACTATAAGCTTACCATTTGGAATCAGGTAATGTAAAGAGACTGTTTTGAACACTAATCCGTCATGTACTTGCCCAATAACAGATGTTTGTTCATTTTTAAACAAAAAATAAGTTACAGATTGCAGCTTTGACTCTTTGGTTTTTTGTTCTGGTCATTTTGACTAACTGCTTAGCCTCTTCTTTCTTCAAAATGACTACATGATGGCTGGTATCTGGACGAGCTGTATCTTATCATAACCTTCTGTCCGCTGCTCTTTAATGAATCTACATAATGGAGAAGACCCCAATTAAATTCCTGCATGAAGGGGACTAGGCGTCCAGGGTAAACAAACTTACCCTGACAGGGTTACGGCGCTGGATAAGATAGCGGGCCGGGAAAATGAATTAACTTCTTGACAAGACACCTCTCAGCACCTCTATTTTATCTGGCCCTTAGTATTCAGCCTGAGCCACTCGCCCACATCCAAAATGTATTCATTTATTCAGAAACCCTTGGAGAAATCAGAAAAAGCTTGTTGTTCTTTTTTCTTTACGTCCAGATGGAATTTGCGTGAGTAACGTGCGTTAAGCGAGGCGGAAAATAAGTACAGGATCGCCCGGCAGAGAAACGATATCGGCTCATGAAAAAACAAGTGTCACCTTCATGCCGACAACAAGTTTTCTTTGATTTCAAATATTTCGCTCCCTTTACCGTCTACCTCTGCCGATACGTGACTTGAAGGGTGAGAAAATAAGATCGGGAAACAAATGAAAAATATGAGCTTTGCGGGAACTCTGTGCATTATCATGCAACGCAGGTGCAGAGAGAAGCAGATGATTAATCAAAGGGCGAGAACAAGAGATCCATTAAAAGAAAGTGGGGTGTGGGGATATACTGAGTTTCACCTTGTGATTGCTTGTGGTGCACCTTGTTCCACTGCTAATTAGTTTAATTAACTAGATAAATTGCAAATACAAAAAATAAAGAAAGTCTGACTTAAATAAGAAAATTGATATTCAGAACAGAACCACCTAGACATCAACTAACAAAAATGTTATTCTTGACTTGGTATAAATAAATTATTGTCACTTTTCTATTCCTAAGAATGAGCAATAGGCAGGCTTGCCTAAAGAGATGTTTTAACACTAAGTTAACTTACCTCCCTGAGGACTGTACTGCCATAACCTCTATATAACCTACTAAAACCCTGCAATGAAAAGAAAGAAAAAAAGTTCAAACATCTAGCAATGACCTTTGCTGTGCAAACAAAATGACATGGCATTTTCAGTTGCAAAACAACTAAATATTTATCAACCAATCCACCTGTCCATCTGTCTGACAGCACGAGCTCAAACACATTTTTTCACAGTAAATCGACTTGACAGTATATGTGCAACTCTTCCTGTAGTGCATTCAGCAACACACTGCAGGTATTGACCGAGGGACTGGCCTGCGTCCTCTGCTTTACCACTTCAGTTGGTACACGGATCAGACAAACAACCTATATGACAGGAAGACACATATGTCAACACTTCAAACAGTGCTGTGCAATACACATGCAACGTAAAAAAGAAACACAACATAACAATATGACATCCAATAACATCTGGTAGAATTTCACACACTCAAAAGTACTCAAACAGAAATCTTTGAGGTTTTACTACATAAAAAACTAATCAATTGGTTCGAATTTCCTTAAGAATTTTCAAACTAGATCTATCTTGATGTTCAGCAACCATGTCGGAGTCCAAAAATGTTACATGTAAAAGATCAAAATATTACTCAAATATTTTTTCCAAGATTATCAACTACATAAGACATTCTGAATACATTCTCTGAACACATAAACATGTTGCTTCTTAAGTGATTGTATCTTTTTATTTATTCTATTATATCTATAATATATTATATTATTGTATCTATTATTTATCTTTTATTAAAAATCCTGACAAAACCAGACAAAGATACTGATTAAGAATATGCATTTTTTGAAGCAAACAGGTAAATGGACAAAGATAACTAAAGTAGTAATTATCTTTCAAATTATCTATTACATCTATTGAACTACAAATGCTCATGAGTCACACAACAAACAAACACTTGGACAACAGACGATGTCCTGACACAATTTCATACAAAATACCACTGAACATGCTTTGTCGGTAGATGAACCGTGACCTCATTCTTTACGGATGCATCTCAGATAAAACTACACTTGTGGTGCATTGCTTCTTATCCTGCCCATCCTAGGGGTGGAAACACCGGGGCGAACCGAGGATAAAAAGCAATCTCCACAACCATGGGGAATTTAAAGGGCCCCCCGCCTCAGACTCACACTGGATGTGTGGTGCTAAAAGTAATCTCTTCTGAATGAGAGTGACGCTGCTGCGATCGCGCCATGAGAGCTGCTGGGTCAGCTGTGAACCCAGATGACAGCATATAAGAACGGCGTGTGTGAACAAGCTATGGTAGTTTATGCTCTGTGTGAGCCTGAAGACGGCAGAGTGGGACCGTGTGCTTCGTGCAATGAGGTTGCTGAATGAATAGCCACTTGGCATACAGAACACTGTGTGTGGAGACTTCAAAATACTGTGATACAGTGTCGCACGAATGTGCAAAAGTTTATGTTTGGCTGCAAGCTGAGCCAAGTGGTATTCTTAGCAAACTTTTCAAACACTTGTAAATCTGAAGCACAGCTTATGACTGGCATTAAAACAAAGCACAAGGGGAGTGTTTAATTGCTATTTTTATGAAAAAAAGTAAGATCTGTAGGAAAAGTTATGAGAGGTTATACAGCTTACGGAAGAGAAAGTATGTGGCAAGAGTGTCACCCAGTGGCAAAACACGGAACTACCGGCATCAGTACAATACACCATCTGACAGGACTTATTTTACAGAGCTTATTACATTCTTTTTTGTTGGGTTAACATTTATGAAACACTGAACATCACGTCTCCCCATGTAATCCTCAAATGGATCAAAATTATGCCACTAAATGGTGAAGGAAGTGGATATGACAAGTAATTCTTGCAGTAATTGAATTGGTTAGCCGGAGCTATTTTGTATCGTCTCACAGGGGAGTTGATGGAGGACTTGAGAAAGATTATACCTGATCAATTACTGACATTGTGTATCTCTAAGTCATTTACAGCAAGTAGTGAGGGAGAAAACTGGGCTGATGAAATTTAAAAATAAGTGGGCATCGAAGCCATTTTGACATGTTTTTTGTGGATGTTTGCCCAGTTGTTAACATACCTCAGTTTTTTCTGACTTAAACTTTTCAGTCTAAAACTATGTGATTGTCACAATTTATCTTTATACACGCACAATCTGAATATTGTTGCATTAATTATGCATCTTAATTGGCCTCAAACAGTTAAAGAAAATGAATTTATTTATTCGCCATAAGTTAGTTAAATAGACATTAGTTCATAATTTACATAAAAATATACAGTCACCTATTTAATGCACTATAAGGCATCTATACAGTGCATTGTAAACTCAGGTCTGCAGGATCACATGATTTTGACTTTGTATCATTTAAAATATTTGGAAATATTCAAGCAAATAACGTTGCTTACACAACACTGCTGTAGGTGAATTTATCATGGGTGGTGATTATCAGTCAATGCAGCTGTTTGCATTAAATAAACCACCATCAGGTCACACTGACATCAACAGACATAGCTGGAACATTCAAAACCGTCCCTGAACTCACGGATGCACTGCACCCAGCAGAGCTTCAGGAAGCTGGAATTCCATCAAGCATCTGGAACAATGTTCTCCAAATCTTTCTACAGGTGCTTTTAAAAAAACAACAGCATCCCCCCTGGGTCCTTCCCTCTGTTTTCCAAACGCCATCTGCAAGCACAAACTAATATCTGGCTGACACATCCTCCATCTTGTCCCTCAATACCACTGCATATGCAAAAAAAACACGTTAACCCACCACTTCAAATTTGAATTGCCTGTCTATTTTTTGACATTTAATAGACTTGGCAGGTAAGGGCAAGCGAGGTGGCAGAAAGAGGTTGAAAATGAGCCACAGTACAAAGCTCTGGCTTGATTTGTACAATAAATCACCAGCAACCTGTTTTCTCATGGGTAATGTACGGATTATTTGCTGTGCCAAGCTTAGCGGGGTGCCAATGGCTCCTCCGTTCAAGACAGACTGTGTTTTGTACCCCACAGCCACAGGGAGAGACAAGGTTTATAAATGCAGGAAAAGTGCTCCTTCAGCTTGACAAATGAGCTTTCGGAGAGCGTGTTAGGCGAATGGGAATGAAGATAAATCTGATATAATGACTAGATAACAGCCTGCTCTGGCCCTGACAGACACCATCAGCCAGAACATTCTTTATAGCGTTTACACACATACACACACACCCTCACTGTGATACCACAAAGCTGAACCAAGCAAAAGGAGAAAGAAATCACTGATGTTATTGCACAATCATACAGCAATACAAAACTTTTTATATAATTGCATGAAAAGACAAACTGGACTTAGAGGAGACTTATAAAGGTAGAAAAGTCAGGATAAGTTCAGGCTAGGTTAAGGATAAGTTTAGGCTAAGTTAGGGATAGGTTTTCAGACATATCTGATCATGCTAACTGCGTCTGAAAGCCTGTTATGAGCTGGAACTAATGCAACAAGGGGAGAGTATGAATCCCCAAGCTTAAAGTCCTGGATCCATACGGTGTTTGATTAGTTTGCTAACGTTAAAACCTCCTTGGGGTCAACTTAATAACTATGTCAGTACAGCAGCAACTCCCTTCTTCAGAATAAAAAGTACTGGGTAAGAGGAAAACTTTATTCATTTTAGGCAACTGTGCAAACTAGAAGTGAAAGAAATGAAATGGTTTGATGTAAAACTGGCCAGAAATCTGAAAACTGTGATAAAATGTTGAACTAATGAATCATTAATTAGCTTCATTTGAGAAATAAAAAAAACTTGGCAAATGGCAAAAGTTACATAAGTGAGATGACTTTGTCTTCTTCTCCAGACAGCCTGAGGGGAAGACTTTCATGGCTAAGCTCTGGGATTATAGGCTTTGAACAGGGCAATGTGTACCCAAAACACACAGGGATTCGACCGAGGCTCTGCTGGTAAAAATCCCTCGTTTGAAGAGTGCAAATCCTACAGCAGGCAAAGGGTTATGAACAGGCCTGACATCATCTTCACCTTATATTGAAATATCTTGGGTATTGGTAGAGACTGACCTGTTCACCTGACTTTTATTTTTTTGGCTATGTTTAATGGCTGCAATTAGCAGGTAATGAAAGTTGGTCCAGCTGCAGGCAAAAGCCATATTTCATCCAGTGTGCCTTCCTCAGCATAGAAAAGTGGATAGAAATATAGGCAATTAATTTTAATATTGCCCTAAGAAAACCAACCTTCCAATCCCCCAGGAAATTAAATGTACAAAATATTCATTAATTAGTGATTATTATTCAAAAAAGGTTTATGCTCATTCACTTTATTGTTAACTGTGCTCAGCTGTAATAAATAATCTATAGACGGTTTGTGTATGTTGGCCCAGATGTGAGACGAACCTCACCAAAACTATAGAACTGATATTTTATTATCATCATTTTTATCATTAACATTTAAAAAATGTACCACTTTCATCACCCTGAGATGCTTTAAAACACTATTGTAGAAGTTCCCATTTATGCTGGGTACTTACTATTCAGTCAAGGTCATCCAATAAAAAAAAACAAAACATTTTTATAATATGCTTTTAGATAAAAAAAGGTTTTAAGATAATGACAAACACTTCAGTCAACTGAACCTTTGACTGGTTGTGTGAAGATTTTACACATATGTACACATACGCATACATTTATATACATCCACATATGGAATGATATATTTTATTGTGTTCTATGAAGTTTACCGTTGGGAAAGGAGCCTATAGCAGCAGATGGGACCCCTGCATAGATGTCTCTGAATCCCCCCGCCCTGTAAAAGCCCTGCTGGCTCTGTAATCTTGTCTTTATTGCATCCAAAGGGAAGAGAGTAAGATCAACACACATTCCTGCACAGCCACCTGCCTAAAAGACAGAGAACAGGGTACAACATCTAAAGCAACCTACCCAATGCATCATTATAAAAACAAACACACACTTAGACATTCATTCGTAAGTGTTACAGTGTATTTTTCTAATTGTGTACTGTCAACTGTAACATGCAAACAGCACCAGCTGTAACAAAGACAATTTAACCAAAGCTTTAAAAATGTAAAAATATTTTTCATTTAAAATAATAAATAATCTAAAAAATAGTACAATAAACAAACATAATTTTAAAATAACAAGGTAGACAACTTAGTTTCTGATTACTAAAACAACATTGATA
Source organism: Ambastaia sidthimunki (assembly GCA_036877625.1). Classification (NCBI taxonomy): domain Eukaryota; kingdom Metazoa; phylum Chordata; class Actinopteri; order Cypriniformes; family Botiidae; genus Ambastaia; species Ambastaia sidthimunki. The sequence goes on from JAZGTK010000219.1 coordinate 62,645, forward strand.
AATTTACAGCTTGAAATACTTGAAAAATACTTACCAATAAAACACATTACACTGACGTGGTGACAACAACAGCTCCTCCAGATAACAGGAAACACTATTATTGCATTACTCTCTATGTATGTGACATTCACAAGTAATGTCATCTGGAAATAGTGTGCAATAGAGCTCTAAAAATATTCATGCATCAACAGATTTGATTGTGTTATACACACCAAATGCACAATACCACAAAGGAGGCTGTAAATTCTCGTCTGTCCATACTGCACACGACGTTATCGCTCCCCTTAATCTTTAAAACAACATTTAACAGGTAACTGTAAAAAGAGGTTCTTTGACAGGTATCTTTGACACTCTTACAACTCCTACACATTCATCCAAGACGCTGCCATGTTTAAGACTCTTTCCTAGTGACGTCACAATAGGAACAATACTATCTTTACATTGGATACAATGTTTACAAAACCTCAAAAAGAAAAACTAACAAAAAAGTTATAGATTTATAAATTAGCAAGAATGCACACATTTTCTGCATCTAGGAAATGAAACCATTCAAAACCTTTTTTTAAAACGACTTCCCCCATAGGCCAGGACTGCAAGAAACATTTTAGCAAAATCTCTAAAGATAAAATATCTAATACCACATATTTATGTGAATATGTAATTATTGTTCTGTGCAAAAATCTTAAACGACACACTATATCTGCTCTTAGAAACTTTATTCTCTCGCTGCTTAGAAACCAGCAGGTACATTTATTTGATGTGTCCTGCAGGGGGAGCCATTATTCCATCCGGAGAACCAAATAAAAACGTCAATGAAGAAATAATAGCGAAGTTTATTGTTGCACATTTCGTGTTTTGGGCCTCATTAACAAAACAAGGGTAAAGAGGAATGCAATAAAATGCATTTATTGTATTCGAACTCCATGTCACCTCTCCTTCTCGATGAGCTGTTGATCAGCTTTTAAAACGGTATTTTGCATTTGTTTTTGACAAATGTAAAATTTGTTTTCGCAAAGGTAAACAACACACTGACGCAGCACAGCATGTAGGGCGTGTTGGTGCCTGCGCGATGACGTCACCGGCGTGATGACATCGCTGGTTATCACAGGGTTGTTTTGGAGGAAGTTAAAGCAGATCTCAGAAGAGAAAGAGAAAAGATCTGCCAGTTAACAGAGCGGTGTTAACGGTTATAACACCCATATTGGTATCCCACATTTCGGATTAAATCGCCCTTTTCGAGTCGAGACAATTTATTCTCTCGCTACGATAGGAGTTGAAGTTGTTTTTTTGTTTTGCATCATAAACACCAGTCTTGTAAAAAGGACACGGTAGCATTTTAGCTCACAGGCTACAACATTAGGACACATACAGACCGATATTCGCTTGATCTCCTGCTTTATAAACCAGGTGAGTTACAAAGTCAGCACGTATGTTGTTACATTTTAAATCCAGCGACTGATCGTGGGTTTGTAAATGTAGATGAGGTGGTTTTAGTGTTGCTCTGTGAGCTAACTGACGTTAGCAAACGAGCTGACCGACAGCTCATTTTTATGCTGTAAAGAGATAGTAATACTGAGTTATATTATGGTTTTACTTTGTACATTATTGCGATCTGATAAAAACGTTTTTTTTAACAGTATAACATGTTGCTCAATCTATATTCGGGCCCTGAATGATCAGGTGTTTCCAGTTACCTTGACAGGCCTGACAGTAGCGATGGGTTGTCGTTTTATATATGTATATATACATTTATAAAGAGTTTTTTTCCGACTTTATCAGATCAGTGTTTCGAGATGCCAAAAATATACAGGGATATTTTATAATGCTACTATTTAATAGCAGACGAATCTTGTTGGTTTGCATATCAAATCGGCTGATTGCACAACCAGCAGACGCATAAACACCTTCACTTTCTGCCTGAATGTTTACAACATACTTACATTCGGTTGTCTAGTACAGTTGTCTAGCATTGCGAAAGAAGTGATCTTAAATAAAGAATGATTTACTATGAAAATCTAAAGACTCCACGCCAATATAACACAAGCGACTATATAGTTTAGCTGTAACGTTAATACATTAGTCACTCACTTATGTCAATATGGTTGTTGTTGTGTTCTGGGTGACTGTGTACAGTTCTTATTCACTAAGGGAAAGTTCTGTGTGCCATGTGATCTGACTTTAGCCAGTGTCATGGGTTCCAGATTAAATATGGAGTCGTAAAAATTTGGCAGTTGCAGTCTTGGGCTGAGCCAATGCAACTAGTTAGTTCCTAGTACCTAGGCAGCATGTTTTATATTATAGTTATGTTCTGGATTAGGTCAGTTGTAAAGCACATATTCTTGATGACCAGAAATGCAATCTAGATACAGTAATCAACTCGCAAGGTTTACATTTATATCATGAACATGGACCATAAAGGAACTTGTAGCCATGATACTGACCTTGTATTGAGGTTGTATTCGAAGGAAATGCATAATATGGCTAGCCAGGATACACATTATTCTGTGTATATTATCTGTGTATATTCTGTGTCATTTATTTTTAAAGACTTTTTTATTTTAGTGGTTATAGTTTTTCTGCATATTGGTTATGCAATAATTGTACAGCAGTGACTTCAAGAGAAATTTGTGAAGTGTTCCAGGTTTGTGATTTTAAGTTATGTGACTTTCTGTCATGCTCAACAGAGTCAAGCACCGTGTGAAGGACTTCTTCAGTCCACTTCTACAGATCTCAGCAGTAGTGGGTCTTTATACTTATTTTATATTTATATTATAATTTATATTATAATTTATATTTAAGTCTGTTAAGGATTAAGGGTTAGTTCAGTGCTACATTTATTGTTCACTACTTTGCTGGTTTTGCTCATTTTTGTGATCCTAAAACCTTTTTTTAAGTCAAAATTATTTCATACTCTGTCTGAGTTGCCCTTTAAAAAGCAGCCTGTTGTATATGCAGTCCAATGCTTAATGCTTATTTGATTTTATCTGCCTGATTGTTGCAGCATGCCATTGCATTATATGAAAGTAAGCAACTTAGAGGTGTACTAATGGATCTGTATTGTTTTAGATGGTTGCTGTTTAAAGCCAGTTTTCCTTATTGAACCTTTGATTATATTATAGACCATACTATAAAAGTGTTTACAAATAGTTTGTTCTGGCTTGTTAAAGCTGATTAATATTTAGGGTATTCTTACACTAGTCTATTGCTCTCAGGTGCGGTTCAAGGCAGCCATGCCTAATGTGAGTACACCCTTAAATGACACACTATATTCTAATATATAGAAAGCAGCCCCCTATATATCCATAGACTACTAATGCATCGAAAGCAGCTGTGATCTTTACACTCTGGGACTAGGCAGGTCTGAATGTGTGCAACCAGATTGTATCGCCAGTCTGAATCTGTTGCATAAATCTTGAGACAAATTTAAAAGGAAATCAGATAAACATTTAATTTAGTCCTTAATAGCTTTCTATATAGCTGTATTTTATCAGCTTGTACATACTGAGGCCTACGTGCCCCAAACCAGGTGTCAACGTTCCGAGAGATTCGGGTAAAAACACAGTGATTGCATAAAAGTTTGATTTACTCACTCCTGTAAAGTGAAAAATCTTATCAACTTCAAAGCCATTTTGATGTAATTGCTTCAAAGAAACATCAAACACTTTCAACCCTATGCCATGATTGAATTGTGATGTCATAGTGTTTTATAAGGTACATGTAAATATCCAGCCCTTGTTGGATAACATTAGTCTTTCACAGTGGCAGTTTACATGATTAACTTGCTATTCTTCATTGTTGTTTTAGATTGTTGTCATATAAATGTTCCATCGATTTAGTTCCCGGAGAGTTCAGTAATAATCTGTGTCTCCCTCTCAATTTCCTGGCCTGTATCTGCACTGTACCTCAGCAGATGGGCCTGTATTGATTGAAAGAGCGATGCGTCGTCTGTGCGCATTCAGCAGCAGACGTGTGTTGCACATTGTTTGTGAGTTTGTTTCTCGTGACTTTAGTAGTAGTAACGCACATGACCAATTTAAGAGTGTGAGCAGAATCATGGGTTTGGTCGGTTGTTAAAACAAAAAGGCTTTTGTAACTTACTTTGGAGTGTGTTGGGGAAATAAAATGTGTGAATGTTCTGTTAGCGGGTAGTAAGTTTAGATGAAGTTTGTGCTCCACTTCCATGTCCTTGATATAAACATATTAGAGTGTAAATAGTTTTTGCTTTTACTTCCTTTTTTGTAAGAGATGTGCTGTTGAAATATCTGTGTCTTTCTCCTCCAGCTGTGACATTATGACATCAAGGAAGAAAGTTCTACTGAAGGTTATCATCCTTGGAGATTCTGGGTGAGTTCCCACATTTCGACATGATGCCCTTGTAACATCGGTCAGGGCTGCTGCCATTTAACTTCTGTATTTAGGGGTTATATTGGAGACAGGGCTTCCCCACCCCCATTTGACTCATTTTCTGACTGGATGTATAATTGATAATGTGTAGTTAAAGATGGGCATCAACACGAGTCTTGTTGTATTGTCAAATGTGGTAAGTACTAATGTTTTATTATGTAGTTAGGACCAGTCAACTAGTCATAAACCAGTCAGAAACTCTGTCAGTGAGTGACTGACATTTATGCATGACAATCTTTTTTGGTAAACTGGTTAACCTAAATGACAACATCTACATTGACCAACAGGAAGTTAATTTTTAAGTAGCAGTACACAACCCACTCTAATTAACATACACACCCAAACCAGCCATTGGCTTTGACTGAAGAGAGAAAACATGTCTTGTCACATAGGCATTTAGATGTTCAGCTCTAAACTGTGGATAGGAATGTATGAACTCTACTGGAGATTTCAGGTAGACAAGTTTACACCCTACCAAATAAATGCACTCTATGACTAAACTACTGAGTTTACTTCATCAGTACATATGACAATCTGGTCATGTCTAGTAAACACCCAAATATTCAGTTTGTAGTTAGTTACACTTCATGTGTTATGCAGATTGGTGCCCGGTCAGGTAAAGATGAGATGGTTCTACTGTTCCCTTTATCATATTTATATTGTGTTTGAGGTTCTGCTTTTTCCCATGCATTTAAAAAGAGATTATGTGTTCTCGGTTATGTGTACCTGCCAATTGTTGTAGTTGAGTATTGCAGTGTTAAGTATACAGCATTCTCTGTTTGTCTCAACAGGGTTGGAAAGACGTCTCTGATGAACCAGTATGTGAATAAGAAGTTCAGTAATCAGTATAAAGCTACTATAGGAGCAGATTTCCTGACAAAAGAAGTGATGGTCGATGACCGACTCGTCACAATGCAGGTACAGAAGGTTGCGGACCATGCAAAAAATCTTACAGACTTATATTTCTATGTTTATAATTCTCTGAAATTGAAAGCGCCTACAGCATTTTAATTTCCTGCTTGCCGACATAAAGAGATAGTGTAGCCAAAAATTTAAATAGTCTCTGAAGTATTTTATTTTATTTGGTTTTATTTCCGTATAAATTGTTTTATTCAGAATTTGCTTTTAGAGTTTATTGCAGTTCTATAAAAATGCTTCTAATGAGATGGTTGCCATTATGAATACATTTTATAAGAATGCAAACTAAGGGAGATGACACAGTAAAATAATTCTGAGCTATTTAGTCAGATAGAGAATTTGCAAACACTTTACAAAAACAGTAATAATCTGCTACAGTCACTTTGCTTTTACTTTGTAACATTGTAATTGTTCTGTATCATTCCCCATTCAGATATGGGACACGGCAGGTCAAGAAAGGTTCCAGTCTCTGGGTGTGGCTTTTTACCGTGGTGCCGACTGCTGTGTTCTGGTGTTCGACGTCACTGCCCCCAACACCTTCAAGACGCTGGACAGCTGGAGGGACGAGTTTCTCATCCAGGCCAGCCCGCGTGACCCAGAAAACTTTCCCTTTGTGGTGCTGGGCAATAAAATCGATCTGGAGAATAGGCAGGTGGGTGGTCTGATGTAACGACTTTTGTGGGTGTATGATTTGTGTAGCATATTTATATCTACGAAGGTTTGCGCTCATCCAGGTCATTGTAGAGTGTCTGGTAAACTTAGTTTGAAAGCTGCAGAAGGCAAGTGTGTTAGTAGGTGCGGTAACTTAAATTCGTATTCATAGAAGACAGAATCTGCTGCTCCCTATTCACACTTTCAGACTACAACTGTTTGTTTTTGTAATACGAACTGATTCATTAGTGTTGCTTACTGAGACAAGCTATTTTCTATTTTCAGACATTTTGGTTCCAGCCATTATTCATTTTGGAATGTGTATATATTCATGCAGTGACCCACAAGCTCTTCTAGTTATCTCTGGGAAGTCTGCATTTTCATTTTGGTTATTTTCACACATTTTCACCCTCAGGTAACAACTAAGCGAGCACAGGCTTGGTGCCAGAGTAAGAACAATATCCCATATTTTGAGACCAGTGCAAAGGAAGCCATCAACGTAGAGCAGGCGTTCCAGACCATTGCACGCAACGCACTCAAACAGGTAATTGCACCGAATGCTGAAATAATTACGCACATGTTGCCATTGGTATGGCAGATAAGCTCACAGTTGATAAGCTTCAATAAAACTACCTTTTCTTTATTTCTATAACATTCTGAAATAGTATTCATGGATAATATACACAATTAAGTCATGTTGTAGCAGACTAACCATGGCTAACTATGCTCATTCTTTTTTGTAGGAAACCGAAGTGGAGTTATACAACGAGTTCCCCGAGCCAATCAAATTGGATCGGAATGACAGAGCCAAACCGTCAGCAGAGACTTGTAGCTGTTGAGGACCTACAGGAGGCGTGACATTTCTCTCTCTCTCTGGCCTTGTGTGTCTCACTCACTCCCTCCCTCTCTCGCATTCTTTCTTCCACCCCCTCTCTCTCTTTCTTGTCCCTCCCCTGCTCTTTACTCAAAATAATCACTGGTCTTTGTAGACAAGAAGACTTCTTTCATTCAGTATCATGCAGTTTGCATTCACAGCCATATACACACATACATCCACATGCTCAAGAAGCTAATTCTCCAAAAGTACTCCCAAAGTAATCAAGACATTCTGGTACACAATCCTGACATCTCACTGGTTCTAAAGAATCACATAAAAATCCTGCTGAAACTGCACAGCACTTGGATGGCTATTGGGATTTTTTAATATGATCTGGTCCTGCAATGTAACTGGAATGTGATGTGGGCTGAAATGGGGGTGTGCATCAGAGCATTAAAGCTTTACATACCAGAACTATCAGACATTCACAACTGCTTCCTTATTCTGCTTAAAATAAAATGGTGACCTGACAAAAAGAATATGCTACATGCTTTATTTGCATTTAAAAGCCAAACTCACAAATTGCACCTCAGTTTGCAAGGATGAGTTACCACCCGATTTTTGTCTTAATGCGATGGAACCCAGCACTGCCCTCCAGCCACCATCCCCTTATATCTGAGATCTGCAGCCAATTAATTATTTGTACACCCAGTCCGTCTCCTTATGTTAATAAAACAAAGTTAATAGCTTCTATCATTAGCTCACTACACTCCTGCTACTATGACAATTGGTATTTCTTTTGTCTTTTATTATCAATCCTCATGTTAGCATAACCGACTCTGCCATAAACAAGTGGCATGGGTCATCTGTTGTTTTTTCATATCTTGCCTGGAGGTAAGATATGAAGTGCTCGGTATCACTCGAACCTTTTCCTGTCTCTTTGTTCATTATAATTGTAATTATTATTATTATTATCTGCATTGCATATACAAATAAACAACCAGACAATAATGGGGTAAAACTGAATTATTCATGACATTTAATGAAACAAAATGCACAGCATATACATTAACATAAATGTATTTCAAAGTAAAAATGGAAATAAAATTGTTGAATAAATCTTTTGTACACTGCATGTTTGCTTTAAACAATATTTACCAATGGTCCTGAGATTGCATGTTGTATAGAAGAATTTTGTTTATATCTGACGTGGGGTGATCAATATTTATGTTGGGCATAGAAGGTGTTATCAATTTATGATGAAAAACAAGCTGTATTCACTAACACTAAATGTGAATGTTTATTTACATCATAAAAAAAATGGAAGTAAAGAACTAAAAGTATATTAACATTTAAACATGTAATACTTGGCAAACAATTTGTTACTTTTAAAGGCATATCAAAAGTGCAGATTTTGGACCCAATTCCTTCAGTCTGGAAGATTAGTCACCAGCTGGTTATCTTTAGAAAACAACTCTTTAAACTAGTAATCAGTCACTAGTTTTAGTCATTTGATTCTTTTAGATTTGTGAAGGGAACACCAGCAATCCACTAACACTTTTGCTTTTATTATGAAGTTCTTGGTTTCTTACTGGAACCTGTTCCCAGCAGCCATTGCTGGAGGGGCCCAGGTGATTTGGTGGTCTTCTGTTTTGATTCAAGCTTTCCATTATGTCCTTTAGCTGCAGTATCTTCTTCAGGATCCTTACGCTTAATGGGCGAGGCAGTCTTCAGCCAACTCATCATCATTTTACTGCTGGCTGAAGGCTGAGGGGTCTGGGCCGGGGAAGAAGATGAAAGCAAATAATTGCATTAATCAGAGTGATATCTATGGTCTAAATCATACGAATGCTTTTACAGAGAGATGAAACAATGTAAAAGAGGTGGGATCATTTTAGTATGTCTAGTGATGCCTGTAGACATCTAGCTAACCACTGTTGCCTCAACCCTGTTTCTTTACCTTCTTAATAGTGGGATCTACAGGCTGAAGACAGTCTGAAGAGTTGTTGCGGGAGTTGTTGACCAATGATGAAACGGGGTGAAAGGTCAGGGAGGACTTTGGCTGAAGTAATTTAATTGCGTCCAGTGACTTTACTTCTCCAAAGTCCAACCACCGTCTAACCTCTTCCTCTCCATCCAGCACTGCAGGCATCCTGTAAGATAACCCCACGCTAACTTAAGAAACCAACTCCAGCCAGCATTTGTATGAGAAGCTGAGGAAACTGACAAAATGAAAAAACTTGTTTATTCATCAAATTTGTGTCCTAAACCTGTCATGGATGCTTTGAAGGTTTGGTGAGGCATCTACAGTGATAACAGTGTATGTGTACAAAGCCTCCCCACCACCAGGAGGAGTCCAGCAGTCAAAGAGTCCAGCCATTGTCAGTAGACGCCAGCCTGTCCAATCACTATCTTCCCGATCAATCTGTAGCCAGATATGGAATTAATGAAGGAACAAATTAGCATGACTGTTAATGCACCTCTAAGAAAACCAAAATGTCACATCTTTTGTAACCTCGTTTTGGGTCAGACTTTCAGAAATCTTCTCTTTAGTGCTTTGTTGACCGGGCACTTGTCCTCCTTGGCTTTGTGGGAAGTAAATAAAGAAAGGCTGCTTTTCTTTCTCCTGTCGCCGCCATTCGTAGAAGCCGTCGGCTAAAATAACACAGCGTTGTCCTTTTAGAAGAGGATCCTGTGAAAGAGATGCCTTTGAATACTCTGGCTACATTTACACAGTCATTGACTGAGTTTGACAACCACATTGCAAAATGATGTTACTCTTAAATTGTCCCATACACACCACAGCAAAAAGAATCAGATTCAATAGAGTATGAACAGGTAACCTAAGCCAATCCTCTACATGTGTATGACGACAGAAACACGTCACAGAACTTCATTTAATGATCAATGACCTGTTGAATCGTATGTACCTTGTAAGACCTCTTTTCTAGTAGACTCTCGCTGCGGCAGTTTGAAGTGCTGTACTGCATTTTACTGGGGTCATTTTCTTTGAACCACGCCGGGACGAGACCCCAGCGCATAGCTGCCAATACACACTCATCAACAGGAGCTTCCTGTGGAAAACGTTAATTAAACGTTTGTTCAACGTCAAACGTTAAGCACACGTTTTAGTAAAGAGACACAACTCCATGCCTTGTTGAAGTGCCTTCTGGACAGCAGGACGGGGCTAAAGGACTGAGGACTTTTGTTGTATGACGGTCTGTATTTGTCACTGTCTCCATCCTTCCACCGGGGTCGGCGTTGCTCTCCTCTCCGGTCTCGATACCGGGAAGCGCGACTGAGCTCTTCCGGCGCGAGCGTGCAGGCTGTTCTCCCGCACATTCTGCCAGGCGCGCCAAAACTGCGGAACTTCAACACCAGCGTTTGTTAAAAGCGCAGTAGCTTAAACCGTTTAAACTATTGAACGATTTTTAAAAGGCATTAGTCGACTGGAGTAGCGGGGTAACTCCACGATGTGCCATCTTTGCATAAAACAAAATGAAATGTTTTCAGTGCAGCAACTTGGAAAAAAGCACTAACTTCACTACCTTAAACAAAAAGTTGAACTGAACTAAATCTTTACCTTTTTTACCTAAATTTTATTTACGTCAGAATTTCATTCGCAGGTGCAGTAGCTAGACTGCCAGTTGCACGTAGCGGTTTCTGCTCACAGTCAACTAGTTATATTTAGAAATTACTAAATACGAAATACAATATACTGAGAAATATACAATGCCAGTATGAAGTTACACACTCTTACCTAGAAACTCTTCGTTATTAAGTGGAGATGAGCGCAGAAGAACAGTGCTGAGGTTTACTGAACAAGTTGTGTGTAAATATATAACAGCGCCCTCTATCAGTGCAGCCTTTCACAACACAATAATTCATTGCTTACAATACAAAGCAGTATGAAATGTTTTTATTTTCACAAATACATGCAACAGCATGATTTAGAACAATAGTTACAAAACTTTAAAATACAGACAACCATATTCACAATAACAAAACATGGTTAATTTTCAACCATGTAAAATTAAAAAAAAACAACATCGGTCCTTTATGGTAATAACTTAAGCAGTTTTAGAACTGTACAGAAATGCAAAAAAAAGGTCCTATAGTCCTGGTACCATCAATCATCACTGGCACTTTGAACCATTAGTGTCAAATGACTTCATTTAGTAGGCAGTCAAAATAGATGAATAATATAAAAAATATTCTCTGACATGTTCTTAAATTTCTTCAAAGTATGAAGAAATGTGAATTCTTGAACCGTCTCTCAGTTTAGCCTGGGTGCAAAACTGTTTGAAGTTGTTTATATAACCTGTCATTAGCCAACAATCATACAAACATATCACACCAGATAGCTAAATTCATCCATCTAAGAGTTTGAGAATACTTTCTCTCTCTTTCAAAGCTTTCCAAGCTTGATCTTTCTCTTTTTTCGTTGGTATACGTTTCTTTTGTCTAGCTGCCATGATGCGGCGGAAGGACTCCATGACCTCATTATCAGCCACTCGAACCCGCTGACGTAGCTCTTGTTTTCGCATCTCTTCCCGCGCCAACCTATATGAACAAGAGTTTAAGTCAAAGGTTGCATTACGCATTACTAAAAGACATCACTATTTAAAATTTACATCTACATCACACGTACATCAAAAAATATTTACCTGACGTGGCTGCTGCAATACATTTTTCAACATCAACATTCAATACATTAAACTAGTTCTTTCAAATCTTTCAACATTTGCAACATACAGGCTTCTTTTTATATGCTAGGCTTCATTGCATAGTGACAGAAGTCTTGATCTGAGATTTTGAAAGAAACTCACTTGAGCAGCTCTTGCTTGCGTGCACGGTTGAGGGCTGTCAGTGCTTTGAGTTCAGCCTGTCTTTTCTGAAGCTCAGCCAGTACCTCATCTTCAGGCTCACCCCCGACACCCTGCCTCTCATCAGAGTCCAGTATCCCCTGAGACACCAGCTCCTCTCTTATACGAGCCTCCAGAGAGCGTGTGTGAGGTACACTTTTAAAAAGATCAACAAACATGAGAGTTAAGGTAAACAAGAAATTAAAATTAATAAATACACATTTCTTAATACACAACACTGGAGTTTAGTTAATTTTGAGAGTGCACAGTATTCCAAAAACAGTAAGTCAACATAATTTACTCATGCTTATGTACCTTAGTGAAAATAAAATGTTAAATGAAAATTTACCTGAAGGCTTTTCCCTGGCTACGAGGTGATGTACCAGCCCCTTCATCTTTTCCTGGAATGTCTGGAATGGGAGAATCCTCCATAGGGGATATGATATTTTCCTGCATGCATCAAAAAGGATAAAACTTTTCGTATTAGCCCCACAGGCTATTTTCATGGCAAGAGTTTGATATATACATAGTTCAAAATAAAACAGGTAGTTTGTCTCTTGTTCAAAAGACAAACAGGCTTTATACAATAAAGGTTATATAAGATCTTTGATATTTGATTTGGTAACTGATAGAAAATTCAGGTAAAACCTTTTTAAAAGCATCCATTAAATTTATGAATTACTGGATGAATTTGACTATTGCTGACTACAGTGCTATACACTAAGCTGTTACAAAAAGCTCACTTAATATATTTATAATAGTCATTTTAACATAACTCACTGACCTCAACCAGTGCTTGTAGAAGCCGCTGTGTAAGAGGGCCAAAGGGACAGCCGTCTTCTGGTGGCTCATGCTGTGACTCGGACTTCTTCAGGAGGGCGTCTACATCTACATAAACCCAAATATAATCACATACGATCATACAGGATTAATACTAAACAGGTTTTAAGTTAGAAAACAGAAAGATGTTACCTAGCATTATAATGTTGTAACAAAAATCAAGATACTACTGTATTTAACAGAAGCAGTACCTTTGGCATCCAGTTCAGAAAGTGGACCCATCATGCTTTTCTTCTTGTCATTGGCTCTTGCTCCCTCTCTCTGCTCTTCTAATAGGTCCTCTTGAGCCCAGCGCTGGGAATAGTGCTTCCCCAGTGCTGGGATCTGCAAGGCAATAACATGTAAAACAAACTCACAGTTACAAGTAAACAACTTAAGCCATTAAGCATGCATTCCTTTTATAGAATCCGCCAATATAAATCTGTGGTTAAGATTTTTACCTTGTAGTACTCAGCTTCATCCTCAGGTGGTTTGAGTAACTCTTCAAGAACTCTGATCTCTTCATTTGTGATGTCTGCACAGTAGGGCTCAACTGAGGCCCAGAATCTGTTTAACACACACACATACAAATACCAATAAATGCCCACTAATATTCCTGCTCAGGCCCTGGTAATCCTTCTATAAGTTTCTATAAGATTTTGTGTGGCTTTTGAGCACAACTAAGTCATCTACAGCCATTACAATATATTGCCAATGTATTCTTTATAAACATATTATGCAAGACACTTAAAAGAATCTATTTTATCTACCCTGTTAGGAGCATCATTTTTGGGATTGCGGGGTATATCTTGTGGGTCCACTTCAAATTCAAAGTCCTGAACCTTGGTCAGTATGTTCTTTGACTTTGGTCTACCTGGACCAGGTCCAGGACCATGACTACCTTTTCCATCAAGCTTCTGTTTCTTTGGCTTAAAATGGCGTGAAGTTGCTGAAAGATCTGTATCTTTCCCCAATTTCAGGAACCTTTTGTCCCCTTTTTTGTCTTGCCAGTCTGTCAGAATCTGTTTTAGAAAGTTAAAATAAAAACTAGTCACATGACATAAGTGAATAAGGGAAACAAAGACAACAAACAGAGACAAAAACCAACACTTCACCTGTCTCTGTTCCTCCAGCGCTCTGAGACGTCGGCTGGCAGAGGAAAGGAGTGTTTCCAGCTCAAGCTGAAGTGTGTCAAGCTCCTCAATGCCAATGCCATCATCCTCAGATCGGCTAAGCACTGCCGTGTAGCGTGGACACACTTTTAAGTGGTCCACTGGGTTGAAGTCATAGTACTTCAGAGGGGGGCAGTCTTTCAGTTCACTCATCTTCTCTGTAACAGGACTCTATTTCTGAAAGGAAGTCAAGGCTGTGTGAAAATAATGAAACATGATTTGGAACATGATGTGCCTCAGAAATCCTCTACTAGGAATAAACAATTAAGTTTTAAATAATGTTATTTTGGTCGACTGTATTGGTAATGGACTGGAGGCTGTATTATCCAATTGGCGCTGTGGTACCTCCAATAATCAGCTACAAACTGTTATTTTGCAAGCAAACAAAAAATTGCTACATGCGTTATTTATACTGTTTATCGGCGACAGCTCAGATCTTACACATGTTGCATCCCTGCATTGTCTTTCAATCTGTTATGTAATACTGACTTTCATAAATAAGACGAGATATAGTGAGATATTGATGATCCACTGTAAGCTAGCGGCTACATGCTAGTAATGCTGCACGCTCAAAAACAGGGAACCGGTTGCAACATGATTTAATACACGTGTTATTTAAAATAAAAAGGCCCGCATCTATAATATAGTAACATTAAACTAAATTCGTGCAATGGATTTATTTAAAAATGTCATTATTTACCTCGGTTGAAGAGGTATCCATTACTGACTAAACCATTATGTAAATGCAGGGGGAGGTTTATAGATCAAAAACAGTAATACAGACCACAAGCACTTTGTAATTGTGATTAAAATTTTATTGTTTTACAAACATTTATGTCCTTACTACATAACTAATAACGTATTTACAATAAATAATCCTATAGGAACTCCCCTCAAAATAGCAGTTTCGTATTAAAAGGTATATTCCAAACTGAAGCGCCATGATTTAGTGAAACAGTATAATTAAATATTACCTCTTTTTATACACTCATCCTCTTTTCAATGGCCCAAGAGAATGAATGTATATGTAATAATAATAATATTTTATATCTGGGTTTCGATGACTTAAATGCAATGGACCCTTCGCGCATTGGCCATATAAGGAAGAAAAAGCGAATCTAGGTAAGTTTGCTAGTAAGCTTAACCGTAAATATCAGAATAGAAATTTGATTGAGATCTTTGTGGAATCTATAGTTTTCATCATGTTTTGTTTCTTATAGGAAAACGAACGTGATAACATATATTTATTATTATGAGTGCATTTGTTGTACAGCAAACATTTTTTATCAAATTTCATAACAAATACATGGACGGATGATTATAATAAAGATGTTGCGTTTTTTATTGTTATATTACGGTAGCGTGAGATCGCAGGGAAGGCGTGTCCTCACAACTCACAGGCGTGGCGTGCGGACTTCCGTCTTCCACCACAGACCTCATATAAAATGGTAAGAGATTTATATTTCTTTGAAGTTATTTTATTATGGTATTATTTTCATTGTAGCCTATACGACAAGGTGACCCGATAAATATTATTTCGTGACCCGTTATAATAGTGATTTTTGGCTTATTTGATCGAGTGATGTTATTCTCTGCCTTGATTTGTGCTAGCTGGCTAACGTCACTGGATGAGAGACACAACCTTTTGAACTAATAAATGCACGTATTCAAATACACATCATACTACAAAGATCAATGATTTACTGAATGCCACTTGTTTAATTCATTCAACAAACCTAATACTTTTAGATAGTTGACTGGCTGATTGTCGGGCAGGCTCAATCACTCATGCATTTACAGTCACATCTACACGATTGACACTTTTAACACTTAATGTGACACTTTCAGAACCTAATCTGGCCTCATCTTTACACGAATATTTGCACAATATTTGCAATGGCCATAATCAAAACTGCTCTTCCACCCACTTACAATCACTTGTGTATGTGTACATCTAATATCAGAACCAGAAAGCTTTATTGCCAAGTGTGTTTGCATACATAAGGAACTGTGTTTTTTGGTATTGCAAGCTTTCTATATATATGTGTGTGTGTGTATATATTTATATATATATATATATATATATATATATAAACACACATACATACAGAGGCTATGTAAAGCTGTATCAGGGGTAATATAATGTACCAAATTAATGCATTTCCATGCCATGCATTTAATTTTTAGACAGCGACATTGCGACCCTACCTGAACGCAGTGCGTGCTACTCTTCAAGCAGCCCTGTGTTTGGAGAACTTCTCCTCTCAGGTGGTGGAGCGACACAATAAGCCAGAGGTGGAGGTTAGGTGAGGAAATAACTGTTTTCTTTCAATGTATGTATGTTTTTATAGATACAGTTCTTATAAATATATTTCAATATAGGAGCAGCAAAGAGCTTCTGTTGCAGCCGGTGGTCATAAGTCGCAATGACAAGGAGAAGGTTCTGATCGAGGGCTCCATAAACTCTGTAAGAGTCAGCATTGCTGTGAAGCAGGTGAGGAATGAATATCCACTGCTGAAGGTTGAAGTTTTTTGGACCTGGCAAGTAAGATTTAGGATCGTTTTAATCCTCTGATTATTTTCTTAGGCTGATGAGATTGAGAAGATCTTGTGCCATAAGTTCATGAGGTTTATGATGATGCGAGCAGAGAACTTCTTCATCCTGCGGAGAAAGCCTGTTGAGGTGAGACAAATGAAGAACAAACCATGAAGAAACTATTCAAACTGAACATGCAGGTCGCTTTGGTAGGTTTATGAGTAAGTTTGTTGAAGGGCACTTAAAAAGGGAAAATACTGCGTGTCTAATTTGCATACTACAGGTTTTAAATTATATAGGGGGATAAATCTTAAGTGGGCGAAAAGCACAACTAGGAAAAGCTGTGCATGTGAAGCACCATTTTGTTACTAATGTTGTTAACTATTTGAGATATTGGTGTCTTTTCTCATTTCCCCTTCTATACTTGTCAGGGCTATGACATCAGCTTCCTCATCACCAACTTCCACACAGAGCAGATGTATAAACACAAGCTGGTGGACTTTGTTATTCATTTCATGGAGGAGATTGACAAGGAGATCAGCGAGATGAAGCTGTCGGTCAACGCCAGAGCCCGAATTGTCGCAGAGGAGTTCCTCAAGAATGTATGTTTTAATAAAATAATGACATACAGCTTGCGTGTCTTTTTACAGCTGTTTAGATTAACATCATTTTAACATGACTGTTTTTATTTTCAGTTCTGAGGATCCATGTCTACATTCCTAATACCCATCAGGGATTGGTGTCGCTTTGGTTCTTGTGGGCAGAAACATTCAAAGTTTTTTAAATCTCCACACAGCAAAAGAGGGAAAATTAGTTAGCAGCCAATCAGCAAGAAGATCCACAAGAAGAACTGACCAATCCTGCAGCACTGTATGCAGTTCCCATTTGCCTTCTGTTCAAGGTGCTCCTTGTGCCCATGGATATTAACAATTGTACATTAAAAATCAAGAATTTATTACTCTCGTTTTCTGTTGTTTAGGGAAAAAAAAACATGGTCAAGGCAGGTCCTTAAGAGTATTACCTGTAATAATATTGATGGGCACAGGAATCTTGCTAAAGAACTGTAGAGTCTTCAATTTTTTTCTGTTGTCTTTTATATACATGTATTCACGTGTTGTCATTTTTGTTACAATACAAAAAAAATCACAAATCCGATGTTAAGTGATCATGAGAGAAAAAAAGGAAAATTGGTGTTTATATCTTGGCACAGCTAAACTCCAATATGATGAAAATCTGCATTAAGCATAATGCCAATAAATTCAATAAAATATACTGAACTTTCTGTACCTCTTGGATTTTATTTGGTTTGCATTTAAGTTTTGTCTTATAACATTTTTGGGTGTAAAATTACTGCTTACTGCTATAAATTTCTTTAGTCATATTACATTGTGCGTTACCTTGTAGCTTCTATTGTTCACTGTTTTCTAATGTATACATAACAAAACACATTTTCTAGTACTTATTTGCCTGTGTTTTAAACATACAATAACCTCCAAAACTTTGTTTAGTTATTACATTTGCAGTTCATCTGTGTAAATTGTGCACATTGCATAATATTCATTCAGTAAAACTTGCTTAAAGTTAGACTGGCGAGAACTGGATGTTGGTTACCAAAAGCTTATATCTGCCAAAACTATGATGGGTTACTATGGAGACCCAGACAGGTCATTAAATTAATTGTAAACTGCACAATGGAGGAAACAATAGCAACATAATTATCCATATTTCATTTAGCTCACATTAAGTTAAATGTTAAGAGTTGTTTCAAATTAACAATAAATCTGAAAAACACATTGCATAATCCTGCATAATCAATTAATTTCTTTTTCGTTTACATATTGACACATTTTATGCAAACAGGTGAATTTTACATTTACATTACTCAAGGATTTATGCATGCAGTAGAGGGTTAAATGCATTTTGACAGTGTGATGTCACCTTTCAAGCCTTCAACACAGCCAGCGCACTTGTATCCACAAGTGTAGTCACACCTGTCCTCAGTCTGAAAGCCTCCTGTTATTGATCCATCTGCAGCTGCTTTCCAGAGACAAATACTGTAATCCAATTGAAAAACAAATATTACAACTTATATGACACTTCTTTCCATTTCCATGTGAAGGGCCAAGATGATGATCGGATGAGTCAGACCCACCTGTGGAGTGTATACTGACAAAAAAAAATGTTAACAGACATTTTTGCATTGCACATTAAAACAATATGCAATGCATTACGCTGTTCAAATACATTTGCAGTTATACAGATCAATAAATGCAGAACAATGTAAGAGGATTCGACTGACCACACAGCAATGAGGATTAATTTAAGGCAGGCGAGAGGTTTTGCGAGCAGGTGTTTCTGTTCGACGATCTGTTTTTGCATGATGATGTCATGAAAACACATTAAACACTACACTGCATCTAGCATCCAACATATTCTTGTTAATTGATGAGGTTGATTTTCGTTTATTATCGGGGCATCTGCTCACAAAATTTTATGCAGATATGCTGGTGATGAGCCACACAGATACAATGCGTGTGTGTGACTTTCAATATTCATGCAGACAACATTGTGATTTGTAATCACATAGGCTTGTGTATTGAAAATTTTAAGAATATGATTCTATGTGACATTTGTTTACTAATATTGCTGCCCATTAAAATGTGTTTGTCTGCATAAGTGTTTGTCACCCCAAAGCAGTGTTTATCTTTGTCGGTACCTACAATAGCATTACATGTGTAATTAAAATGTATTTATTTACACTAACAGTCAAAAGTTTGTACTCACACTTTTACTGAATTTATTTTTCATGATATTAAACAACGTACTAAAATGTTAATTAAGAACGTTTTGTTCTTTTATTGACATTTTGCATTCACACTGGTCACAGCTAAAATAAAAAAAATCTGACAGCAGAGGGCGCCAAAGAACCGAAAAGTATACAGAGTGGTCTGCTTTGTGTGTCTCATTTGATCGAGAGTACAGTCATATGACTTAAAAAAGCCCATGGGCACACTTGGGCACATGGGCACTACTGCAACCACAGATGTTTTATTTTATGTATTTTATAGATTTTATTATATTGCATTGATTTATAGAATGTTGCTTTAGATACGTATCAGATACAATAAAGGCAAGTGGTGCTCAACCTTGGGCCAAAACTAGGTCCAAAGTTCAGTTGCCAAGGTGTTGCTATGTAGTCGCTAATATGTTCTGAGTGGATTTTATCATGTTGCTATGAGACCTTGATGTTCTCAGGTCTAATCCACACAATTTGAGATATCGCATCACAGCAGTGTGGGAGTAGTTACATGCTACAGCTTAATAATCAGGGTCAAAGGTTTTATCAAATCACTAATTCTGAATATGACCAAGCAGCACTTATTAACAGCTGTTTCTTTATTATTGTGTCCTCAAACCCACACACAGATGTCCCTGTTTAACAAGCCACACAACTGCCTAGACTGAGCACAGGAAGGACCATATTTGTAAGGAAGTGTCCGTCAGGTCATGACTATGTTCCGTTGCCAGGGGAACAGAAGGAAGTGTGGGGTTTCCTGTTCCTAGATAAGAGAGAGAGAGAGAGCGAGATTAAGAGCCTTGTTTGTTGTGTGCTGAGGTGAAATAGGGCAACTGAAACACTGTGACTCATTAGCTCTTTGTTCTGTTTGAATAGCCTCTCTACATCACACACTACATTACCTGAACTGTCATACCTGGATGCTTTTGATCAATCTGGGCCTTTAATGCCATTATAATGATAATGATACAAATCAATAGAAAAACATTATTTACTGATATAAGTAAAACATTTTAAATGGCTTAATATTTTCTAAAGAAATTAGGATTTTTGTTTGACTGTTATATTGTCTATGAACAAACATGATTAAGTATTGTGGGAATTTTAATAATTGGGGTTAAGGGTTCTTTAAAACTCTTACAGTAATTGTGACACTTGCCTTATGATGTACTTTCTCATCTACCGTACATCAACAAGCAACAATCTGCTACCAAAAAATAGACAATTGCATGGGTTGTATTTACAAAGTATACCTATAAATTGTATGA
>JAZGTK010000219.1:82905-107024 GCA_036877625.1 Ambastaia sidthimunki
TATATATATATATATATATATATATATATATATATATATATACTGTATATAAATTATACAAGTTATATATTTATGGGCCGTTAAAATACCTATATGGGCCATTCAAACTCTAATATTCTATTGACTGTGTATAATGTGGAGCTGTTTGACAGAACAACTATAACACAATCCATCTTGAAACAGCCATAGACCCGTTGAACTTCATCTCCATATTCCATCACTCTGACTGCAGATAGTTACTCTGGGGTTATAAGCAAAACCTTATTTCACAGACATAATAAAACTCTCCACACCAGACAGATCCCATCAGCTGGGGAAATGGACCAATAGTGGGTCACTGCAAACCAAATCAGACCAAGCAAAAAAAGACACGGTCATCCTCAGATCCTCTTTTTAAGGCGAGCACAAAATCCACAAACGCCACACACAGGCTTATTTAAACCCAGCAGATAATAGATGCTTTTCGAAAACAGCATATCGGACACAAATAATAAGACCCCACAGCAATATTCAATCAAGCCTTTGATGTCTTCTCAACAATTAGATCTATTTAAAGGAGGAAAAACCCTGTTAAACAGTTAAGAGGGTTGTTTTTATAAAGCTCAGCGTCAGTGAGGGGTGGAAGCTGTGTGTGTGTGTGTGTGTAGGGGTTTAGTGGAGGGCTAAGGTCTGATTAATTTCAGACCAAGTCTGATTCATCATAGCCAGTCACCTGATTGCACTTTAAGAAGGTGCTCCTCTCGAAATACAATTTAGGTAGCATTCAGACCGAACCCATCACCCAAGGACAGTCAAATCAAGTTTTCCTGTGAACAATAGGCTGTTCTGCTCTCAGAGGTCTTGTGGGAGTTTTTTATACTTCATAACTTAAGATTGTCTTGACAGATATAAAGAACAAAGATGTAAAATAAATCACTTTGTAATCTGTTTTTAAATTAATCTTTGTAAATAAATTTGCTTTGTAATCAATATGAATTGATACTGTATCATAGTTAGCAATGGTAGTTTATCATGACATACAAGAACCTTGAATATTATTAAATATTGAATTGAATGTTGAAAACACACACTAAAAACTTACAGTGTCATGAAACCTTTATATAACAGGACAGGACATCAGAATTGTTCATAACAGACATAGGTGCACTGTATATCAGAATAATGCTAAATGCTAAATGATATAGGAGGGCTTTGTTTTTTTATTTGTTCTCTGTAACATCTAAAAAATGAGGCACTATTGATTCTTTCTGTGCAAAATCCTAAACATCATTCAGTTCACCTGCTGCATTTGTTTAAGTGACCAAATACGTCACACATTTACACGACACAGATTTACAATGACAAAACAGAATATTTAACAACATAAAACCCACTTTGTTGTTTGGTGGAAAAAACATGTAACCACAAGTACAGAATGCAGATCAGTGATTAACTGACCGTTCATGTGAAAATGCTACACAAATAATGCCCACAAGTCTGTGCTGTAGTAATTCAAGTAAACATATAAGCTCTGTTCCAAAACCTAGTGAGATATCTTGCTGTCTATTGCCCACATTAATAGGATTTAAGGCAGCATTGTAATGGCCCATGCAAGTAGTGCTCCTTATTTAAAGCACACTTGACTTGCAATTAATAGATTTTGATGTTAGCATGTAAATCGTAATGACAAAGGTAACTGCAATACTCTAATCCGCATTAAAACGCATAACAAAAACAAATATTAGTGGTCAATTTTTAATTAGACTGAACTTTATTATATTTACAATTGATATGTCTTTCCATCTATTATGATTTTTTCACTGATCTTACTGCAATGCATTCTGGGATTGCCAACTTCATACTGTACATGCAATGCTGTCTTAGAATTGTAGCCTTTACTATTCTATCCCTTTTATAACTGCCTTTGTTGGAAATGTGCCTGTGATGCCCCAAAATGTTGTCTAGGTAGACAGCTCACTAGTATTTGGAACACAGCTATATTGAGCTTTGGCTCATTCACAATGCAAAATCTAAAGTTTGCTGAAGTTGTTTACAGCTTGAACTAGACTGGATTTTCAAAGTATAAGCAGTAAGAAGCAGTTTTGAGTCAGCAGTTAGAAGACACACAGTAGCAATTAAGAAATGACCTTTGGTTTTAAAGAGAAGACGCAGTCTTTTTAAACAGCAGTCACATACAGCAGGTAATGGAAGTAGTGTAAGCAGACTACTGTATTTCTGGGATTACATTAGTGTCAGCTGTGACGCATCACAATACAGTGGCGTCTTCTCAGAATGAAGTCTCTGCGGTCCAGTGGTCAGTGAGTGTAATCAACACCCCACAACAGGACCACATATTTTGATCCTTGAGTTTCAGAAGACTGGACTTCACCCAGCATGATGTTAGAAATTCCAGCTCCGACCACTAGGGGCTCTGCCAAGCCCATAATGGCTGAGAATTACACGAAGCTTTAATTCACAACAATGCTACATCTTTGTCAACACAACCTGGATAGATAAACAGGGCTGATGGGGGTTTCAGAGGAAGACCACATGAGCTAAAACACCTAGAGTCTCATGTGTTAGAAGCTGTAAATAGGCAGAGTTGGCGGACTCCAGTCACATTCAAACCCCGTCCTGGATCCTGCTGTTAAACTTCTGAACGCAGACTCTGGTGTGGCTATCCTGTTAGAGAGTAGAGCCCCATCCTGCAAGGAACACAGCGATTAGAGACCGCCCATTCTCTCCAGCGCACCAGATCTCAGTGCAAATGACAAGCAGCCGCTCCCAGTCGGAGGAGATCCATCTCCACACCGTCAGTCTCACCTTTTGATGCGGCTGATCTGCTCGCACAGGAAGGACAGGTACTGAGTGAGCTTCACCATGGCGATGATGACCATCCCCCCTACCAGCGTGCACGTGGGCCAGAGGAGAGAGCTTATGATGGCCCTGCGGCCATAAAGACGCATCAGAAGGACACCGTCCTGCTGCTCCGAGGGGTCGTAGTAACACGAAACCTGGTGATGTGCCTTTAGTCGCTCTGAGATGTTCATCACGATGGTGTGCATCAGCATGTGGTCCTTGCGGCACTTTGGCATATAAAAACACTGGGGAAAGAGGGAAATACATTTAATAAAAATAACTCTAAATTCAACTAACCTTATCACAAATGAGATCTCTTTAATAGCTCAGTTCGGTCTTCTAGACAGTGATGAGATGAAATGGAGACTTTTGCTTAGGTCTCGTGCTTCAGAGTTTTCTCCTAAGAATAAAGACTATATAATCTAATTTGGATACATTCTCAACCAAATAATGTATGTTTATATATGAGTGTCAATATCCACTCTGTGACCACATAACCACTGTGCATTCTGGGAAATCATGGCATGTACCGATTGCCAATCATCTGTCTGAGTACCATAGCGGTCTCTTACCAAGTAGAAAATTATATCATCATGAGGAAAGATTTAATCACTTGATAACTGGTAATTTCAATAATAGTTAATAACACTAACTAATGATTAGTGCGGTTACAAGCAAAGTGACAAGGCAGAACTGATGAAGGGAAGTCTAAAAGCACATTCGATTTTTCCTGTCACAAAGACATTTGGACACTCATGCAGTAACAATTTATCTGACAAATATTTGTAGGATTATATTTTACTTTGACACAAAAAACTGTCTATGCATCAGCATAAATACTGCTTTGGGTCAGGTGTGGTGTACCTCAGGGTTGGCCTCGTGGGCCTCCTCATTGTGGTAGAGCCTCAGAACCCTGCCAGAGGAGTTCAGACTGACATACACCTGAAGACACGGATACCTGGAGCTCCTCCTACACTCTGAGCCACAGCTGTAGCTGCAGTTAACCTCAGCAACTACACTAGAGTTCAGCACAGTGCAGTTTGACTCTTCTGTCCAAACACTGTGAAAGAAAGAGAGAAGCGTGGGTTAAAGAAACCCACAAGTTTTTGGTTTCTCATAGCAGATGACTTTATAATGACTTTAAAGGCATTATCATACAAGCTGGGATTTGGTTGCTGATTGTGGATTGAAATAAGGCAGGGGTGATCTTGAACATTCACCTTCCTACAGAGTTTTGCTTCAAATTTCCAAGTTAACCCAAAGATCTTGATTAGCAGGTTCAGGTGTTTGATTAAAGATGGAGTGACACTCCAGGGAGATTTCTTGGAAGTGGAATTAGTGGCAAAAGTGACTCAATGTGAACTTGAGCCCTTGAAGAGGTGAGCCATTGAAATTTGAACCACTAAAAATAATATACTTTATACATACTTCAAATTCTGGTCTTATTCTGTTATTCAAAACAAATTAAACATGTCACTTAAAAACATTTTAACATCAAAAGATATTGAAGCCATCAGCTATAATAATTAAAAAGTCATATCCTCCAGTAGTGATCCCCTTGGCTTAATTTTCCACCCTGCCAGCCAGTATGTTTGGAATGCAGTGACATCAAACTCAATTACTGTATGTGTGGAAATCATACTTTAATGCTTGTATTATTATTGGATCAGCCCATTTCCACTCAAAGGACTTATTTTGCTCTTGATATGAGGTAAAATTGAACTTGTGAAGAGGACACTTTACAATGTAGTTCACAAATATATATTTGTGCTTTATTTTCTGTTATGTTTTGTTTTATAAGTTTGTGTCTTTTGAAACAATTTATCTCAGCTCAGGATGGGGTCATTAGAAAATTAATAATTTGCTAAGAAATTAATCAAATATCAAAAAACAAACAAACAAACAAACAAACAAACAGATGGGTTTCTAAAATGGACACAGCTGTCAAAGCTGTCATGACAACAGGCAAATGTTCTAAAGATTTTACTATAGGGCCTTAAGCATATAAATAGCCCATTAAATGCACCACATTGCAGCCTGTAATCAAAGCTTTTATTCTTAGCCATCATGACAGACTAAGCGCATCATCAGGGTCACCCTCCAATGCACTAGGGTAAACAGTGGTCATTTAGCCCTGTATTGTGATGCTCGATTACATGTTAGTCACAGTCTTTGTGGCAGACCTCTGGTGTTCTACTCCATGAATAACAAGTCTCGCATTTTCTCCTGTTCCGAAGGCACAGCTGCCTCTTAAATTGCCTCTGACTGCAGTGTGTGCCAGCTCTGATCCATATGCATTCTGCTGTGGACCAGTGGTGTTTGGAAGGGCTTTGCAGGACCAATTTCACTGCTTGCTAATTTTGGCTGATCTGTGTGTTATGGTCAAATGGGGCCAGAATCTGTAAATTTGCTGTACAATGTGAACAACATAATTAACTGATGATAACTGATGATAGACCATATTACAGCTCCCAGGGAATAGCGCACGAGATTAAAAGCTTACAGGAATAAAATAGAATAGAATAAAGTCCCTTTTTCATAGGGAACACCTGTAAATTCAAAGCATTTACAAGCAGAATAGAATCAAACAGAATAGAAAAAAATACCTACAACATAAATCAACAATTAGAATCTATAGACTTCTAATTGACTTCTATTTTATAAGAATAAAATAGAATAGAATCTGAGTCATGCCTGTAATCTACAGATTATAAGTACAGAATATAAAAGAATACATTAGAATGAGAAAAACCTGCAATCTACAGACTTTAAAAATAGAATAGAAAATGGAAAACTTTATATGCTTTTGCTTTGGCTCTGGGGTCCTGAAAACAACAACTTTTGAAAAATGAGTTTTAGAGCAGAATTTTTGAAAATTACAATTTTGAACAAATCTGTAAAAACGATGATGTCATGTGTATGCATATAATATATTTATACATTGAAATAGTTTATCTAGCGGCATCACCAACTACTGGAGATATGCATGTAGATACTAAGAATGGAATAGAATAGAATAAAATGAGAAACATCTGCAATATACAGATTTTAAAAAATTAGAACGTGAAACAAATTTAATTCAAGGCATTCAAGAATCCATTAGCAGCTGTATTTGCTCTGATATGGAGTATTTCAGTGTGTATCAGAGTAACTGGGCATCTTTACCTGTCTGAGTAGGAGCGCACCATTGTAATACCCAACACAAAGTACATCATGGCAGAGAAGAGTATCATGCTGAGGCCTAAGAGAACGGCTCTGTCCTCTCCAGCCTTCAACGCTGTCACTGTCCTCCTCTTCTCCAGGATATCATACTCCCGTATCTTCTGATAGATGCTTCTGATCATGAGAAAACCACAGGAGACACATGAGCTCAACATACACATTCATTAATCATGACAATCTGTGTATATAAAAACACATGTAAATACAATGACTTTATTTGTACTATACCTAATACTAATTAGAAAGGAAAAGTTTGGGCTGTGTTTCTTAAAGGCCTCATAAGTCTAAGTACATTGTAGAGACCATTGGTGCAAATGGCTGTACAATGTACAATATACAAAATATAGCCCAGGATGAATTAGATTTGCTTCTTAAACCAAACCAGTGACACAAATGACACACAGACACGTCCTACTGTTCTTTTACGTATGCATACTGTAGTTAGTTCCCCTCCAAATATTTAGCTTATGATTATTTAATTGTGTTTTGACAGTGGGTCATATTGCTTTTGAAGATTATGCATGAGGCTGAAGGCAAGCTGTCTAACCTGTCTATCTTTATCAGTGACCTTTTGATAATTGCTGTGAGTACTGTGGTCAAAAACATCATCGACCCACAAAAGACTTCCTGTGATTAGTTTACACCTGAATTCAAGATTAGTTCATTAAATGTGTTTTTACACTGAATCAAACAGCTGAATCACGGCAGTTACACATAATAAATGCTGACTGCTAATAATAGCGAGTGAATTTCCTTATGTTAAATGAACTTTGATGGAATATAGCGAGTCAACTTTTCTGTAACATCATAGTTTAAGTCAGTTTCTCTGCTTTTATTAAAACTGATGTAAGGATACTGAGTGAATTTACTTCCATTACATTAAGTATGATGTGATAATATGTAAAATTCCTTCTGGTAAATAAACTATGATGTAATAGTGAGTGAATTTCCACCATTAAATAAACTGTGTTGTAATATTAAGAGTGAGTGAACTTCCTTCTGTTAAATGAACTATTATGTAATAATAAAAGTGAGTGAATTTCCTTCTGTTAAATGAACTATGATCTGATAATGATAGTAAATGAATGTTCCTTCTTTAATTGAATGTAAAAATACTACAACAAACAAAATCAAGTTTATCCTGAGTAAACCTGAGTTTTGCCTTATTTTCACTCTGGCCAGTAATCCCTGTTAAATCAAACCTGAACTTTCTTTTGCAGGATTTAGACAATGAAAAGTTCAGCTGGTTTAGTGAGACTTTAGTAGAGATCATCGTACTTTACCTCTTCTCACTTCCTGATCTTTGAGCGCCTTTGCTTCCAGCCCATAGAAACATTCTTACAGCTAATCCACTGTGTGAAGCTCTCTGTGAAGCACTCGCGAAGCACTGTTGGGGCAACCTGACAGAAAAACACGCTCTTAGTCCACCATGTGCTTCTCAACACAGGTCTGCCTGCACACTGACCCCGATACCAAAAGACCAGTGTATGTTTTCTATAGAACCTAAAACAAACAGCCTTGTGTATCAGAGATTATTCCAGATTCTCTGTGAAGATTCAGTCCTTCATAGGTCCATTCCGAGGCAGGTTGGCACACATTTACAATCATTGTATTAAACAAATCATAGTTGACCAACATGGTAAGTCCATCAGTCGAGAGAAAAGAAGTTTAAAAAGTCAAAATATAATCCTTAACAGTAAGGCAAGGTTTGACACGTGGTAAGAGCCGGCTCTTCATAAAAACATCTTACACAGAGCATTGATCTGAACATCTGGTCCTTCATTTCCTGCCTGTTGGTTGTTATTGACTACTCATGGGACTACTCAAGATGAAAATAATAATGAGAGTAGTGAGAAGTGAGATGTTCACAGCATTGAACCTTTCCTCCAGCAGAGACTGAGAGAGAGGGAGCGAGTGAGGGAGAGAGAGACACTCAAAGCCTCCTCCTCCTCACCAGCACACTGTTGCTGATTGGTGATGATGGAGAGTCCTGCAGCATCAAGGCAACACAGGTGTTTTGGACCATATGCTTGCGTTCCTCAGATACTATTTGATTCAGGTTCGTGTGTGTATGTCTGAGAATGGGATGAGATCACACGACATGCAAAACAGTCGTTTTAATGGAGTGCACAAAGGTCTGAGGTGCAAATGTGTATATTGACCTGCTGCTCAGTTTGTCTATCTAAACTATTTGTTTCCACTCTGGCTGCAGGGCAGCATTATTTGGATGAGTGTCTGATACATTTCTGTGACAAGGTCTATGCCCTGTGTTAGAATTATACCACAGTAAAGTAAATGACAATTTAGGACTACACCACATATCATACTTGTGCTGAAGAACTAGAGATAAACTAGAAATCGTGCTGAGCCAGACAGAAAGTAGACTGAGCCAAGACTACCAACTGTCCCCCTGCAAAACACCTGGGAAAGAAACAGCAGGATGTAGGGCAAAATGGCACCAGTGTTGCCAGATATTGCTAGAAAAACAAGCAATTTAGTTTAAACCAGACACACAAAACAAAATGGTAAACAAGCTCTAGTAATTAATAATAATTCAGTTTGAACTGTAGTTTGACATAGTATTTGACAACTGGCTACTTTATTTCTGTTTGGTCAAACGTAACTGTACTATACGACCCAACACACAAGACGCCAAAACATGTGACTGCATTCTGAAAATAGGCCAAAGAAACTGCAAACTGTGACTGACCTCTTTTTCAACTCCAAAATAAAATACAGCCTAAAGTTGCTTATAATTTGTGGACATGGCAACACAAAATAGCACCTGGAGAACCACATGGCCATCTGTAAAAAGCTTGGTATATCCTAGACAGTTGCTGGTTGTTGACCTTGCATGGATGAATATTGTTTTAATGGGGTCTTTTGTGTTGCAAAAAACAGACATTCGGCGATCACCAAAAACTGGATCATATGCTAAGGCTGTGCATCGTGAAACTTTTTTAAATCCATATTATCACTACAGTTATTTTTCAGTCATTATTACGCTTTACAGCTTGGTGGGAATAACATTGTGGAGAACAAGCTGGAAACTAAGAAACACTGAACTACAAGAAGCGGAGCATGTCAGGAGACTACGGTACATTTAAGATCACTAATGAACAAGAACTTTGAAGATTCTGATTTAGTCATTTTTAGGCTTAATTAAGAAAGACGGGAATGTGTTGTTACAGGGAGGGCTGTTCTTCTGTCATTTTGTTTAGCTAAACAAGGTGCTAATGCCACCTTCTGGAAGTCTGACACCTGAAAATGATAAATAATTATTGCCCTTTCCCGCCAACTGTCTGCATGAGACCCAGGTGTTTCAGCGCAAAAACACCCATTAGACAAAATTCAATGTACTATACTGAATTGCTTTCCTCTATTTACAGTAAACATTTTTACATCTTAAGATGGATCTACTGGACTCCGCCCACAGTCGGATGGATTCCCCACAGTCCATTCACTGGCCATCTGATGCATATTGCATGTGAAGTTGGAAAAACAGTTCTGCGATCTGGCAAGCTCTAATTTGATTGGCCATTTTACTGTCTGACAGCCATACATAACTTTAGCTATAATATGCTTTGTGTCCATTGAGTCTCATTAACAATGTTGCATTCATTAGCAATGTGATCTTCGCTCACCCTTGTTTTTTAACACACAATTACACAACTAATGTTGCATGAAATTATGGCTCTAATGACAAAAACAGAGGTAAGCTCCACAGAACAACATAGTGATAAGGTTAAAGACGGGGTAAATGAATTTTTTTCAAGCTGACTGAATCAATGTGTTCCCAACAGCTCACTTAGAATATGTAGATGTAGGTATGCCAAGATACAAACTGACAGACAGTATTCTCAAATGTGTTAAAAGGTTAAAAAAAAAAATCAAGATAAAATGTGTTTTACAGGATGTTTATGGTGTGACAAGAAGATCAATAATTCTATAGTTTCTGCCCACTGGAATCATCAAATGTCTGGAGGGTGTGTTAGCGGGAGGGATCTGACACATTAAAAAGCTGGCAAATCAATCAAGTTCTCATCTGTGTTGTTAATTAGAAAATTAATTAGGTAGAAGCATTGTCATCAAAAAATGCCAAAACTTTCTGTCGGTTAATCACTGGCTGTTTACGGGGTGAGATTGATCACAGAAGACATTGTTTTCAAGCTGAAAACTCTATTCAATTACTGGTTTAGATCTTGACAACCATTTCTTTTTGTGCTAATTTACTGCTCTCATCAGGCAAACATAATTACCTTTTAATGGAGCATTTTCAGGTCTATTACGCTAATGAGATTTTTATTTTGGAGTCTTTTAATGCTGCTGGCTGGAGTGCAAATGTTATCTAAACACAGGCATACGAGAGTGTACGGAATATAAATGCTTTGTTTTGCACAGCAGATGCAAATGTATGTTGCCAAACTGAAGAGCAAGTCGCATATAGAGACAAGTTTGATTGATGAAACCAACAAAACAACGAACAACATTGTTTTGGTCCCCAAACTGTTTAAATTTATGACATAAATGCAAAATGTGAATTAATTGAGAAATCTTAATCGAGTTTAATTGATCGAGTTTTAATAAGAAAGCTGTGAGACATATGAGTCATGAATATTTAACTCCATGATAAACATTGTTTGCGAAAAAAAGGTTTTGTGACTATCCCAGCACTCAAGTCTATTTTTAAAGCTAAATGAATTATTTATTATATACAAGTGGCTCCTGTAGAAATTCCCTTAACATTTAGGTGAAAAACTAAAAAATTTAAAAGAAGATGCTTATAAGGTGCTGGGTTTGTAAACAACAAACAAGAAATGTAAACAAGTAACATTTCTATAATGACAAATGTATTTATATGAAAAAAAACATACTGTTATGTTATTCTCAGATTCTTTATTCTTAAATTCAGCCGTTTAATTTAAATCTTATAAATAAACAACTGATATGAACTCTGAATTGTGTAGAAACTACAGCTAGGCTTATTGTTGTAATTAAACTAATTTGTCCAGCATATTCTAATTAGAAAATGTAAAAGGTTTAAAAAATTTGTCACTTCTGTAAAGTTCATCACAGTTATTTGCGCAGAAAAGCTGAATCATTTCATAATGGTATATTTACTATTGTATAGTGAAAATGCAATGCACAGTCCAAATCAAGGGGTCAAATTGTGACTAGTTAGCTATACTGTAATTCCTGCACTAAGCAATGTCTCCTTTGAAGCAGATGGTCTGAGAAAACTTGTCTGTATCCTCAAGACTTTGGTTTTGGAAGGTCAGTGTCTGTGTCCCGGCCCACAGCAACTGGAGTATGACATCACCACAGCAATACATGCCTCACATTTTACAACATTAAATTTACAACCATCAGCGCCACGATTAGCTTTAAACATATGTGTGGGAGGAGACAGAGGGGTGTAATTCTGCACCGTTGGGTGGATTTGACAATGAGAACTATCTGGAGGTTGTAAATATTGGTTGACTAAGTGTAACTGGGTTTGAAACAACAAAACAGAAACTGTGTCATTCCTTTAGTGGATGCTTTTGTTATAGTGTGTCATGGCAGGGCAAACAGGTCATTTGGAGAGCTACATGTTGAAAAGACGGTGTCTAAATGATAACATTTATTACGCCAGTAAACACATCCAAGTAACTGCCTACTCACTTGTGGAACGTGATATTTCATGTCTAACACCAGCTGGATGCTATTTTTGGACCCTGATTCAAGAAGAGCAGAATTCAGATAAACACAGTGATAAATGTAATTATTGTGCCACTTTCTAAGGAAAACCTCTATAGCTCACCCTGCTAGAATTTCTTTTCTGGCAAAGAGCTTTTTCCATAAATTACCTGCTTGATAAAAAAAAATGTTTCCCAAAATGCATTGTGAAATAATCAAACATGCTGAACCAAAATATGTCCAGGAAAAAAGTAGGTAACGCTTCACTTGATGGGGTGTGCATATGACTGACATGACACCTTCATAATCATGACAAAGACACTGACAGGTTATAATGTATTGCTTTGTCAAGTTGTCATAACAAAGACATCTCAAACAATGTCACCTTTGTATTAAAAATGACATGAATGAAGCGAATGACACCCAATGACAGTTGTCATAAACATGCATAAACCCTCCTTCATTTTCATGACATGTGTCATGTGAATGTGTCATGTCAGTCTTATGCACACACCTTCAAGTAAAGTGTTACCAAAAATGAATATAGCATAATATAGGTTATAGGCAAACTGAAACGAACAGTGCAAGATCACCACATATTATATATTTGTGATTCTTAGAAAGGCTTTGATATTTCATGGAAAAACCGAATAGCAGCATAACGTTTGAGAATTATGCTGTCAGATCAAGAAAACCATCTAATCTATTTCTGAAGTTTGGAATATACACAACTCTCACATCTTTTTCACTCTTAATAGTAGATGGATACACTGTTGAATCAATAGTCCACACACAGTAAGTACATCAAGAAAAAAAAACAGTGGTGCATCACAGCCCATATTTTCTTACGTTGTTCCCCTTTAAGAGTGCAAGAGTTTTAGTTCATCAACAACATTATTGAAGGTGTATAATGCCACAATCTACCTGCCACTAAAGACAGCAGCTCAGGCAGTTGGGGTTCAGCTCAGTTTAGCAAATATTTGCTCAGCAGAGAAAGCGTATAAAACACTTGGACTGGCAGAGCTAATTTCCTTTTAGCACAAAAAGGACAATAAAACCCTTTGGCTTTATTTCAAGGTCTTTGTATGTGGTGCTGCATGTTAAAAAAACCCTCAAATGTCAAAGTCTTCCCTGGCAGGTGCGGCACCAGCCACAGTCGACACCAGCCATAACATGAGACAAACATGTACCAGCAAATTATTTAACAAACCAGATGAACTGGCTATGGGAGATTAACACGCCTCTCCGCCAGTTTGTCAATACCTTTTCAAGAGGGAGAGGCAGAGAGCTCTTGACAGAAGCCATCAATGTATGTAAAACTTGCTGTTTTCCTCCAGCTCTGCTTTTGGTCAGAGATCCAGTCAGCAAACTGTTAATCACAGTTAATCACAGACTCATTCAGACAGCTGCAGTCACAGGGTAATGACACCTAAACAACTAGTATAAATCACAAAGCAGAGTCCAGAACACAAGACACACAGGAAATGAGTTAAGCTGCTAACAGAATAAGAAATGGTTTGCTAGACATTTGTTTGGTGGTTACTCTTGTTTTCCTGTAACATCCTAAACCTCTTTAAAACAAGATATTTACTTAAAAGCCAAATAATGTAACATAAGAAGAATATATCTTTTTAAATTATCATACCCCATTGGAAAATTGCCTTTTCTTTGTTTTTATGCATAAATATGCTTTAAACAAGACACAAATGGTGCATGAAAAATAAACTAAATTCAAGATCTTTTCTCTGAAAAAAAGTTTTATTATGTTACACACTTTTGTTCCTTAAGTAAATAAATGTTGTTTTTAGGATATTTAGTTATTTTAACTGGAAAATAAGACAAAGATATGGATTGTTTGAGCTGGAATAGCATTATAATGTTTGTAAATAATTTATACCAAAATGTTTTGATTCCATTTAGACTCTTTTGACATGTTTATCAATACTGTACAACTAATCCATACTTGCATACTTGTAAGAGAATGTTTAAAATTATTGTTTAAATGGGGTCCAACTTTCCTCTGCTGTAATGGATGCACTGCTTGTCCTCTGGCCAAATTTGATCTTAGAGTTTTAACAGCATAAAAGCTGATGTAATGACAGCTAGTGCTTTAGGAAATAAAAAAAAGATTTGTTGTGTCTGTCACAGACTGTCTGTTACACATTGTTATGTTGTTCCAAACCTGTATGATGTTTAACAGACAGACATCAACACAATACACTTGATGATATTACTATTAGACCCTCTTTCAATGTCTAAACAGGTCTGCATAACAGACATAGGAGGGATGTCAATGTTTTAAAACTGTCTGTAAACACAGTCATGAGATTACAGCTGACAAGTTAAACAAACAAGAGGCCAATGACCCCTCTGAGTCATTGTCGCAGCCAGACAGCTAAAACATACAGTATGAACAAAACACTCTTAAAACAAACACAATTACATCATGTTATCAAGCCACTGTAAATTAAAATGGCCTACGAGATCACATCATTTTATTTAATCATTTGTATTTACAGTTAATCTTCATTTAAAACCATTTCCACACCGCTAAAGGTCATCTAAGCCATGCAGTCCTTTCATTGTATTGGGTGATGGTGACCCTGCAGCATTACTGAAAAAAGGGCCAGACAGTTCAGTGTGTACTTTATGAAAACTCACCCTATGCTTTTCTGCAGGAGTCTTTGTCTGGGGGACAGAATAACCCGACACCCACAGATCATGTAACCCAAGATGAGTAAAGTTTCTGCTCACCAAAAAACACTCAAAGGAATTTTCTGTGAAGAACATCTGGTGTCACATAAAGCTTTTTGGTGCTGTCAGAACCTCCACAACCATCTCGCTATATACATGCTTTTCTTAATATATCTCCAAACAGTAACGTGTCAACACTAGAAGACCTTCAGTGGCAAATCCTGGGCAGGTCAGGTGGAAATATTTGACAGAGTACACACTTAGAACAAGGTCAAAATAATTATAGTGTTCTGTTAATCAACAGGTTTCGTCTTGAACAAGCTCATAAATGCACTGGGTTACAGACAATTAGATGGTTTAAAAGTCAACATTTACGGCCACCTTTAACTAAAACAATGTCAGTGTCATTTAAAGCCCCATTTTGCTGTCATGAAATAATGTCATTTGTCATGGAAAATTTGAGTCGATGAGAAGGTCTCTTGTACTGGTTTAACCTTGTTCAGATGATTACTGCTAGACCAAATGCTGCCTTTTCAGATCATTAACTATTTGATTACGTTAACCCACTTAAACCACATAAAAGGCCAAAATGTCCTAGGAATTGTAGGAATGAGATGACGTGTTGTGCTTGTAGGGCTGCCTGGCATCAGCTGGCACTTCAAAGCTGTTTGTGCCAATCCAGCAAAGGAAGGGCTGTGATAAAAATCTCTGCACGTATAAATGTGCTGCTCTATAACATGTAAGTTTGCTCAGGCGAACACAACATGGCTTTTTAGTTTGATGAGGACAGATAGGTCACTGTAATTCCAGTTGATTGTCCTACACAGCAATGAGATTAGGTTGAGAGCAAATTGAAACTTTTTTTAAGCCTCTCATTTCTCAGATATTTCCCTTGAGAAAAAGACTCTGTAATTTCAGGAATGTTAACATAACACTATATATGAAACTTAGATTAAAATATTGGTAAGGTAGTATGTTCTGTACTTTCATATCTGTGATAGGGACATACTGTCTACAGCCGAATCTACACACATGGTGCATCTGTTGACTTTAAAGTCATTCACAGCCAATTACAAAGCAGGATAAAGACAAGAAAGTCCCCATGTACTAAGTGATAATAGGATGCAGCTTGCAGTCTGGCTTGGGATCTGGTATGATAGCTGTAAACAATGTCACCAGAGAGACTGTGGGTTTCTATTCTCTATGTGAAGGTCAGCCAGTGGACCTTCACCAAATACAGGTCAAAAGCTCAGGGCAGGAATTCACATACGCTGCTGCTACACCTGAAGAATGAGTGGTTACATTTACTGTAAATATAGGACCACAACAGCAAAGAATTGTCTGTTTTTCATGATAAACCAGAATGTTTGATGTTTTGGTTCATTTTGATGATGATAATTGCATTAACTCTAAAGGATAAAAACCAGCCCTGGATTGCTCAAAGGGGTTGTTGTAACAGTCAAGCAATCGTAACTGTTTTCAAAGACTCAACAAAGTTTGATCAACAAACAAGACGAGACTTAAAAGCGAAGTGACGGATATCGTCTTGGTGACTTGAGGCTAGAAGTTCAATTTCTGTGGCTGTTTACTGAATGTATTCTTATTACTGAAGTTTTCTTATGCTGTCTTAAGCACGCACACACATACAGGCACACACACTACCCAACCCTACTACTAAAGTCAATTCCTTTACAGATTTTTACAAAATCCTTTACAAAAAGCAGTTAAATTGATATCAAATCCCAGAATTCTTCATCAAACTGATATTTGAATCTAATTCAACTATTACCAGAGAATAATAAAATCTACATGCTTACCTTCAGGTGTCTTTGTTTCTGTTGGACTACCTGGTCAATGTTTTCATTCCCAGCAGGTGCTTGTGTCTGTCAGTGGCAGTTTAAAGGTTTCTGCAGATGTTCTATTGGTTAAGTCTGCCTGTGAGGAGCACCATGAACTAGAGAGACGTGCTAACTCTGAGCGTAAGCCTGTGTGCTCAAAATGTTTCAGATAGCTGCTGGTGAAACAAGAGTGGCAGGCACAATAGACTCACTTGCTCTGTCATGCTTAAAATTAGTCAACAAGTATCTGTATGTCAATACATACACGCACGCGCANCACACACACACACACACACACACACACACACACACACACACACACACACACACACACACACACACACACTGCAAGTTGTTCTCTGGAAGGTGAGCAGTTCTGTTAAGTATACTGTTAAAACACTGGTAAAAAAAGCATCAGATTTGTTTTTTTTGTCTTGTAACAATAGCAAAACCTCTTGCAACAGAACCGAATGTTTTAGTTTTTTAAAAAAACTGAATAGAATCTGGGTGATATGGTTCTAAATTAAATTAATGTCAGCCAATTTAAAATCCCTTCTTATATATAATCTCATTCTTAATACTGAGATGTCAGAATAGTTTGATTTAAACAAGCTCTTCGCTTGGTTAGCTGCAATATTACTCTATCAAAATATTTAAAAATAATTGAATTAGAAGTATTGCTTGATTAGCTATGATTAAACACAATTATAGCCGATTATTATTATTTGTAAACGAATTACAATACTTTGGCTTTCTGTAACATTAATCATATCTGACAAGGAACTGAATAAATCAATCAAATGAATTTATTACTGTTTGTGATGTTTTCTTTTGTAAAGTAGCATTTATGGTTTAAGTTATGGTTTAGGTATTTATGGTTGTTTTCTCTTTCTCTAGAATGATCATTGTGATCACACAGACACACTCAGGGGATAAAGCTTTATTTGAACTATTCTGCCATCTAGTGCTGTAGCTTTCAAGTTACATGGTCTGTAAATCTCGACATTGTCACCAGGTTTAGGATTTTTTTTTACCAAACACCACAGGTAAGCATTTAAAATCAACTACTTAACAACACTTTATAGAAAAGTACAGAACGTAACCTGGTAGTTGGTTAAATTCGATTGTTTTGAAAACAGACAGGTGAAAAGAGGCCAATCTGCCTTTGGAATAAAATAACTGCTTAAAAAGTTAATTCTAAACTTCCAGAAGGTCATTTTAAAATATATTCAAATAGTACTGCTGTTGAAGAAGCATAACTGATGTAAACAATGATTGACATCTTCCAATATCCTTTGGGTGGAGTGAAAAATCAACAGTGCAAAGGTAAGATCTGAAATCCTGTAAGACAGGAAGAGAAGGAGGGAAAGACTGAATGAGGGGAAAAACTTACCCCTGTTCTCTCATAGGTCCTTTAATGTACTGTATTTCTCTGGCAGTACTGTTATACTGTGACTGAGCACTTTGTGTTGGTCCCAGGAGAAAAGAATTGAGGGATGTAAAACTTCCATCATTTTTGACAGAAGGAGACAGGCAGCACACTAGGGAACTAAACTGAGAGTACTGACTTCAATTATGAACATTTCTACAATAACAAATATAGCCTGCACATCTGAGCAGGGATTTCTTCTCAGATTTAGCCTTGACGTTTGGAGAAATGTGTTTTCTATTTCCATAAATCCATGTGAATGGTAAAGCGGTGAATTCTACTAATGTACAGTTCAGATGAAAAGATCGAAGGCTAACTGTTCAAAATTAACGTAACAACTAAAGCGGTAAAATTAACTTATAAGTTTTACACTTGTGCACAATGTGCGCAACGCAGATCCACTTTTTGCAGACACGTTTCGTTTGAATAATTTAGGATAGTATTAAGCAAACGCCAGAACGCCTCTTATTATTAACCTGACCAATCAGAATTGACATTCAAATGACGCAACGTTACATACGTTTATAAAAGAGAAAACCAATTGGCTAATTAAGTTCAATTATGTTAACTAAGAGCGTTTGCAAGCAGGCGACTGTTGAATAAAAAACTTTTATAATTTAGCCAAAATATCAAAGATTTCCATTGGATATTAAAACAAATGAAAACCTTTACGTGTTGTATTAAAAGGTGCGGAGGAAACAGGTGAGTAGATGTTCATTCATAAATTGGTGACTAACTGCAGATGGTACTACGTAATGTATCTTGCGATAATCAATATATGGATATTGTACTAAAATATCTTCATTACCAATATTTAATGAATATTAAATAATGTCAATTAAGACATACCTTAGAAACCCTCTGACAATGATCTACAGTAGCATAATGAAATATTTGCAGTTTAAATGTCAAAATACATGACAATTCGTCAAAATACAAACATGTTTGTAAATCGCAATGGCCTTTTACAGACAGGTGGTGTAGTTACAGTATCTGCCAGCAGGGGTGTAACAGAGCCATGCTAACCCTCAGATGATACCTGTGTGGGGCAGTATTGTATTAAATAGGCAAGGTAACAATGTGAAAAGTTTATACTTAGCACATGAATGTAACTTAAAGACACAATATGTTTGATTTTTGCATTGAAATTTCAAATAGTAACTATCATAGTGTTATATATTTTGTTTAACTGTACTTTCATTATCCCAAATGTTTCAGCAATGTTTGAATTCAGAGAAATTTGCAGTTTTAACCAGTGTAAGCCCCTGTCCATAGTGTACATGGCAGTGTAATTAAATACTTTGTTATACTTAAAAAGTAACCTTTTTGCAAATGCTGTGGTTACATTCAAATTTACTTAGGAATTAATTTTTTTTCGAAGTAAAATTCTGCATTAGCCCAATATTTTATCTGACAAATAGTGACATATGTAATTATTAGTAATGTAGCATTAAACATTACATTACTTTTAGTTAAGTGGAGGTAAAGGCCACAGTTCCTCACAGGATCATCAAACTACGCCTTTTTGTTATTGTTTTGTTGGTATTGTTTTGTTATTGCAACCTGTAGCAGTGAAATTAAATATTGTGTAGTTAATTCGTTTAAATACTTATGTTGTTTACCTTTGATTGCTTTTGATTTAAAGTTGTGTCATTTGTAAAGTTATTTATTGTTGACCTATGTTTATGTTAGGAAAATAGCTTGGTACAAGCTGTGTTAATGTCTTTACCCTGTTATTTTTACAGTTTCTTAACCTTAAAACTGCAATCTGTAACTTTTGCCTCTTTATCGCCCGTTTAAAACATAAATTTGCAAGTTACTTTGTGTTTTTCATTATGAGGTCAAATATAGCCAAACTAACCTTTTTCTTGGGAAAAGTGAAAACCTTTTTCTCATTATTTTAGGTTTACTATTTTGAATTGGGGTAAGAAAAGGAGACTTTCCCTTCCCTTTTCCAATATAGGATGTACATACACCAAGGCACTAGGTGGCTCTGTTTCCACAGAAACGCAAAGATTACATTCTGTTTACATTCTCTCGCTTTCTCTTTATCTCTCTCTCTCTCGCTCTCTCTTTATCTCTCTCTCTCTCGCTCTCTCTTTAGCTATCCTTTTTCTCCCTTGAGTTATGCACTCTTGTCATTGGCCTTCCAATTTAAAAAAGCACAAATGTAATGTTGATGCTGTGCCTTGTTATATTTCAAGGAATCAAAGCTTTTGAAATGTGGATGGTTTATAAGACACACTGTAGTTATGCAGTCAGGGTAGATAATAACAAAAAACAACATTCAAGAGGAAACTTTTTACATGCAAACATTATGCTAATTGAATCAAAATATACCCTCAAACCATCAGGAACCACTATTCTTAAGTCAGTACTGGGCTTTGAGAAACAAAAGCTTTCAAGTGGTAAAGTGGAGCTGTTAGTAAGTGTGTTCTATATATGGCTTGGCTACTGTGTTGCTTAGAGGAAGTCTGTCATTTTCTATGTGGCCTGCCCTGCTGAACCAGGAGGGGGTAGCCCTGCTAACCTGCTACTTACATTACACATTCACTTAAAATAAATTACATTGTAGACACTGTGGCATACCCAAGAGGGTTGTTTAATTGGTGCAATCTACAAAATTCTGGCAAAGTGCTGAAATCATACCCACTACAGATAATGGACCTTCATGGGGGTCTTTAATCGAAAAGATTAATCAATTGTTCCAGATTGAAAGGAACAGTGAGTGTGTTGTAGGAAGAGATGGGGGGGGGGGATAGGATCAATCCATTTAGTCCTGTCTTTCCACGTGATGCTGCCTGAAGTCTGAGAGTGGAGAGCTGCTATCTACAAATCCCACAAGACTTTCAGTCTCATAGACTGGGTAAAAATAGCCATAAGATTTTGCACCTTCAGTTACACATGCAAAAGCTTTATAGCACAACCTGAGCTCAGTGATGTTGATAAGATCATAGCCATTCTCATGAGAGATTCAAATTAAAGCAGGATTGTATGTGGACATACACTACATACCCTTGTGACAGATTTTAGCTGTAAAGCTAGGCAGATGAATGTAATGCTGGGTATTGAGTGAATGGGATTGTGCTAATTTGTGATCAGAGAGAATTGCTGCAGAGCAAAGTGGCAATAGTCCAATGGGAAAATAATAATAATAATAAGCTGAAATGAACTAGAATTGCTGAAGAAAATGTCAGTGTTGCTTCTGCCGGGTGTTGTTGATTGTTGCTGTGCAGCTGCTAGGGTATTTTAAATGGTTGTTAGGGTGTTGCTATGGTGTGCGTACTGGCCAAAATCAAAAGGGCCAGGTTAAGTCATGATATTCTAGTTCCTAGATATGGCTCATGTCCTTCTTTTAATGTAAGTACGTTGGTTTTTTTATTGATTTATCAGCCAACAGACAAATACCATAAATCTGAATACCTAAAAATCGTTCTGTCCTCAACCACCCGCACGATTTAAGGCATTGTTTATGTCCAAAGCGCAAATGGTGCAAGACGAGTTACATGCAACGTTTAAGGGCTCGTTAAAATCTTAATTAAGAGCAATGGTTGCCTTCGCAAACAACACTTATAACAAAACACCAGAGAAATGCAAGTGGGTGACCTAATTAGTAAA
The DNA here is from genome assembly GCA_036877625.1 of Ambastaia sidthimunki. Classification (NCBI taxonomy): domain Eukaryota; kingdom Metazoa; phylum Chordata; class Actinopteri; order Cypriniformes; family Botiidae; genus Ambastaia; species Ambastaia sidthimunki. Next base: position 104,224 of record JAZGTK010000219.1, read on the forward strand.
AGAGAAAATGTATGAACTTAAAAATAACATGACTTTTATTCATGCCACACTCAGATTAAGCAAATAGCATCTGTGGTTGATGGAAAATGTGATGCGTGATTTAATTGAACATGTTATTTATTTATTGATGGAGAACATAACAACTTAATCATTAGGGCTGAAAAATGTGTTTTTATGTAACCTGGAGAGTGACACTGCATGCATGTTTGTATTGTGCCAGTGAATATGAATGCATGGGGCTGTGATTCTCATATCTTGTATTGCTGCTGTCATTATGGCTACTGTCTTTGTTCTGTCCTGTTGGCATGGCAACTAAGTCAAGCCCTCGCTGTTATCAAAGCAAACCTATTGGGGCAGAGTGAGAGTGTGTGTGTATGTGGCATTCTGCAGTAATGAATACAGTGCAGTTAGGCATTGTGTCAAATAGATGGAACTACATTTATGCAACTACATGCAGTAATATAGATTCAGGATGAACTGATAATGTAGATTGAGTCAACTGTGGAAAGGAGAGGTTAAGCCCTCAAGCGTAGTCAGGAAATATCCCTATCTGTTCATCTTATCAAAATAAGGAAGTTTACCATCATTCAAATACAAAACGTTATCTTTCTTTACCCAATTCTCTGAATCAGTTCCACATGTTTTGCATGTGAACACAATTACAGTCAATATGTCAGCATGTAAAAGCACCGTTTTGATTTTAAAACAATAATAATGTAATTGGTGTATCTGACATTTATCTAAAGTACAACCAGCAAGAGAATAACAAATAACAAACAGCAAAGACAAAAACTATTTATTCTTAAAGCCCTCCCGCCTATGTTGAACATATTACATAATTGTCCCAGAATGATTAGTTGTGTATTTATTATCACAAAGGTGAGGTTAGAGAGTGACACAGCAAGTACATTTTAAATTGTTTTGGCGTCAGTACGGCTGTTTACTTCCTGCTCTTCAGAGACCTCCCTCAATTAAACTCTAATCTGTTTGTTCTTAGTTTGAGGCGGTCAGCACTGTTCTAACCATCCACTTATTCATAATTACATGCAGCTTTTATGCCATGTAAATAACTCATATCATTAATGCTACATCTTTATTTCCCTATTCCAGTGAAAGCCCGTGTCATTCTCAATTACCGCAGGTGGTCTGGGCGCGGGGGTCTTTTGTGCATGTACGTTGAGGCAGGAGAGGGATAAGGAAGACAGGCAACGCACTCATCTCGTAATGAAATAACACCCGGTCCACGTTGGCTCTTTCCTAAAGCCATGTGATCAGTTGCCATGGGAATAGTGCAGAGGCCCACTTCAGCTGTCAGCGTGCTATAGCAATCTGGGCTGGTGAACCATAGTCACCTACAAAACAGAGTCCTGTGTTTTATGTCAACGGTTCACTTCCATCTTCACAAAACTGTGTGTCCATTTACACACATTTGCACTGATAGTGCTTTAATAGGACAGGCAGATCTGGTCGATTAGTTGATGAATGAAGCAACCCAGCTTGTTTTTGTCATCTTTTAGCTTGCCAGGTCGGTTGTCATGCTTTCCTCTGTTATTAATGTGAGAGCTATGATGTCTCTCACAGCTCTCTTTCAGCTAAAAACACATTCTTATTGTGTTACATAATTTTCTGGCTGTGGTGTGACCTACTTCTCCTGATAACACACACACACACACACACACACACACACACACACACACACACACACAGGTCCAAATGGCAACCACCAGCAGATGGTATGTGTACATATATTTTCTGTAGCTAAGTTGGTAGAGTGTAAGTAGGTTGTAAGTAGGTGCTGCTGTGTGTGTGTAAAACATATGTGTGTATTTTTAAATTTATAATTTAGGTGCAGTGGTTGCCAGCTCACTGGAGGGGAAGATCATCTGTGGATAACTTAAACATCAGTCTGTTTTTCACATGCTGACTGTATGGTTTCAGTAGAATAAATATAGTGCACAATTCATGTTGATATTGGCTCAACCAATGGTAGAGCTGGGGTGGAACTTTCTGTTTCTTAACCAATGACAAACAAGGCAGCATTCAGGATACCTGTTTGAAAACAGCAATTATATTTGCAGTTCTGTTTGATGGCACAGGATGTTTCGTTTAGTTTCAGTTGTTTCGTATGAGGCGAAGAGAACACACACATTTGTTTGTAAACCTGTACGAAACTCACACAAAAAAAACACATTGTCATGCTGTTCTAATTAGAATTCTACTGATCACTGATCACTGCCTCCCAGATGCCTTCTTTGATCATTTTTTTCAGATGTTTCAGAAGTGTACAATGCGTTTCATGATGGCACGGTTGTAACTAATCAGTGTAAGCACACTGCATACAACGAATACAGATTTATAACGATTAATCAAAGGTAACCGTTTTTCAATTTGCGTTTTAATTTGTTTTAGTGAGATTAGTTTTATCAGTTTGTGAATTTCACACCGCAATGCTTTTTGTTTCAATCCAGATTGCAGGTGTGTAAACATCAAATGAATTATTAATTTCTCACCTACCAGGAAGCCGAAATGAGATGCAGCTTTGACTCTGTCCCCTGGTGCGACACGCATCTGACTGAAAGACCTTGAAGTATGTACCTTTAGTAACACATCAGATTTCTTTTCACGTACACCATGATCTGTTTTGCTGGATTATTTCTGAATTCAGTCATGCCATCTCAAAGTAGTGTTATGATTTGTTTAAACTTGCGGTTGCTTAGTTACCTTTCTCACTATTTTTATGTGTTTTACTACAATGCATAACGTGTGTGTGTGTGTGTGTGTGTGTGTGTGTGTGTGTGTGT